>VYZS01024765.1:79342-100978 GCA_013400695.1 Neodrepanis coruscans
TCTCCTCTCCTCTCCTCTCCTCTCCTCATCATCCTTTCCCCCTTCTCCGTCTCTCCCTTTCCCAAGCCTGCTCAGAGGAGGCAGCTTTTCAGACCATGCTCTGCAAGGACTCTGTACATGTCTGTAATTTATGATCACTCACTTTAGAAGCGATTAACAGCAGCAGAAACCTAATTACAGCCTCCCTGGCTGAGCGCAGCATCCTTTGGGGCTCCAGTTTTAATTGTTTTCTATTTACATTCAAGTTTCCAGGGGCTAACAGCCCTGCAAAGACCCCCAACTAACCCCTTCTACTAAAAGCTTCATTTATTTTTAATAACATGTTTATAGACCCAGCCTCATTTTTCATGGGAAGGTCACGTTTGTTATCCGTGGTTGTTAGGGAAATGATTAAGGAATCCCGGAAACAGTGGAAGTCCCGTCTAAGGAACTGCACAAATATCTGTTAACAAAGTGCTCTTTCCAGCCTGTGAACAGCCATTCATGAACATGGACAGGAGGATGCCTATGGAATATGGAATCTGAACCCTGGAGAAGAGCAGAAACTGCCTGCATGGTTCAGCTTAATATGTTCTAATTAGTCCTCTTGGCCTTGACCACAGCATAAATTACTGCCACCAGTGTTGTTTTTTACTAAGGGGAAAGTGGAATAGGTTCAACCCACCTCACAGAGGTAGGAAAATATTATTGTAGACAATAAATTTGTCAGTACTTTATTTGGGAAACTTGAATGCAGTCATTCTGTCGTGCCAGTGTCCCAGCAAACACAGAAGCTTTCAGATGGAAAGATAAAGGTCTCTCAAAAGAAAATCTCCTTAAGCAAACTGGAAGCACAGAGGAAAACTGGTGAATATGCATTTCAGGTTTACTTATTTGTGCTAAAACTAGAATGACCATTCATGGGTGTAGAGTTCAGTGTGGTAGGTCCTGTATCGCTTCCAATCAAAGATGTCAGTCCGAGTGCAGCTTGGCTACAGATGGCCTCTGGTGGGAACAGACAGATGATGCTACTGTGGTGTTGAAGTGTTTGTGACACTTAGTTTTGATAGAATGTTCATTGACTAAAAAGAAAAAAGAGAGAAAAGAAGTTTATTGGAATTTAGTTTCATAATTTTTACTAACTTTTCTTTACTGGTTGTGTTTTTCTCTTATTATTACATGTCTAAAAAGGGGGCTTAGGATGTGATTTGCAAGGAGACTTCTAGGGGTTTCTTTGGAGGAATTTAGATGCACATTTAGGTTACTGAGAACTGCTGCACATCAGCTGAGCCTTNAGGTTTACTTATTTGTGCTAAAACTAGAATGACCATTCATGGGTGTAGAGTTCAGTGTGGTAGGTCCTGTATCGCTTCCAATCAAAGATGTCAGTCCGAGTGCAGCTTGGCTACAGATGGCCTCTGGTGGGAACAGACAGATGATGCTACTGTGGTGTTGAAGTGTTTGTGACACTTAGTTTTGATAGAATGTTCATTGACTAAAAAGAAAAAGGAGAGAGAAAAGAAGTTTATTGGAATTTAGTTTCATAATTTTTACTAACTTTTCTTTACTGGTTGTGTTTTTCTCTTATTATTACATGTCTAAAAAAGGGGCTTAGGATGTGACTTGCAAGGAGACTTCTAGGGGTTTCTTTGGAGGAATTTAGATGCACATTTAGGTTACTGAGAACTGCTGCACATCAGCTGAGCCTTGAGAAGGGGAGCAGTAGATGTGACCCCAGATGTCAAGCAAAGAGCATTTCCTTGAGTCCCTCTGAAGGGATTTTCAGGACAGCCTTTAACTCATGAGAAATAATGAGCTAGACCCAAGGAACTTTTCTCAAGATACAAACTTCGTTGAAACTGACACTTTCCTCCAGGAACTTCGGTTTGAAATCATCACATTCTGATGAAACCCCCATTTGTCACAAGGACGTTCTTGACATCCCTTCCCTGAATGGCTTGAATTCCCTTTGTACAAAGAGAATAATTAGATTGCTTCATATTTGTAGTAAGGAAAGGTACAGTCCTGCTTTCAAACCCTTTTTTTGGGTGGTCATGAAAGCAGATTACAGACACTATTTCTTGTCATCATCGATTGGGGGTCTCTCTCTTTCAGAGTTTCTGTAATAGTTCCTGATCCTGCAAATCTTCCTTCTTAAAGGCCGAGTGCTGACAGTGCTCAAGGAGCATTTAGACAACACTCCCAGGTGGGAATTTGGGGATTGTCCTAAGCAGGACCAGAAGCTGAACTCAATGATCCTTGTAGATCCCTTTCAGCTCTGGAGATTCTATGATTCTATGCCAGCCCATGGTGGTAATGGGAAGGCAGAACAACTCCTCCCTGCTGGGAAGATCACTGTTTGGGAAGCAGTGTTGGACAAAATGTTGTCTGCTCCCCCTTGGGAGAGGATGGAATTAGGCTGTCATGAAGCACAGAGGAAAGAACGGCTAACTGGCCCTGTGGCTTTCAGGGAACTCCATGTGCCAAAGCACATTCTTGCCTCTTTGCTAATCACAGTGGTCATTCCAAAAGGGAATTCCGAAGAGAATGGATGAATACAGAAAACAGCATTTCTCCACAAGTTTTCTTGTGTTTAGGTTGTGGCACACAGTGCAACCACTGATAAAAGTGCAGGGCTGAGGGATCTCAAGAAGTTTCCTCCCTCAGCTTTCTGCAGTGACACAAGGGAGATTATTTCTGGATCCTGAGGCAGAGAGTGAGAAACCATCCGCTCTTCCTCTCACATTGAGCAAGTGAGGCTTGAGGTTTTAAAAGCAACCTTTTCTTTACGAGAAGTCCATTGCCCTGTACTTTGGGTCAGCCTTCCCTTCTCTTAACCAAACCCACTCTATCCCTCCAGTATTTCCCTGTAGGTGTGAACAGTCTTTCCATCATATCCACCATCCAACCCTTTTTGGACTCTCATTTTTCCCTTGCTTCTCCTGGGGGGATCTCGAGACTTCCATAAATATTCCTGAGGACTCCCACAGACCATTTTCTGCTGAGCTACACTGCTGGAAACCCAGAGCAGTCCCACACGTTGGAAATACTGAAGTCAGTGGAGCTGCTGCAGCGTACACTGGTGGGAGTTGAGCAGTTTCCCGGTGTGTTTTCCTCCCTTTCTGCTCCTGTTCCCTTCCAAAGAGAGTGAGAAAGAGATGAATGGGTGTGTGAACCATACAAACACATCGACTCCCTCTAGTGGCTTTGACTCCATATGGAAGCTCATGGCTCTTTCCTTCCTCTCCAGCCACAGAGGTCTGTGGGCTGAGCAGCTCAGGCTCTGGGTTCAGGCATGACTAGGGACACTCATCATGTTATGAGACCCTTTTCTCTGCAGAGTGAGCTGATTTTGGGAAGACACAGCTCATGTGCATTGGGAGGAGAAAGCAATGGAGGCGAGAGCTCCTTGTGAGTATGGAGAGCCCAGCACATGCTCGGAATCAAGCATATGATGGCCTCTTGCTTACAGTGTCTCTTGTAGACAGTGCTTTATCTAAAAAAGGCTTTTATTCAGATTTTTCAAAGTCCAGCTACCAGAGATGCCTTGATTTGCCTGTTTTTTCTGCCCTGTGTGGACAATTTTCTTCTGGGCTCTCATTTCTTAGCTCTGTGAAACTATACATATGTGTGACTGCTTCTTCCTTTTATCCCAAATAAAGCACTACGGTTATTTCTGCAGCTTCACTAAGCTCAGAATCATTCAGAACCATTCTCTTTTCTCTGAATGCATGAACACAACAGTTAAATTAGTTTTACTTTTTCAGTTAAAAGCTTTTTCAAATTTTGTAATTTTTTTTTTTAACCAATACCACAGGTCCCTAAGGCATATTTTTTATTCTCCCAGAAACAAAAGAAAAGATTTGTCTTCAAATTGTAGCTATGGAGGACAATGTCAAAGACATGCTCATTAGCTAACTAGGCCTTCAGTGCAAAGATCCCAAATGTCCCTCTAGATTTCCTTGGTTTCCCACAATCCCCAGTGCCATTACAGTCATTCAGGCAGCTGTGAAGTCTTTGCTTGTTTAAAGTGCAGTCAGTGTGGACAGACTTCCCCAACTTTAAGAATATGTATCTAAGAATATAGGAATATTAGATATTAGGAAGATTTTTTTTACAGTGAGGGTGGTGAGGCACTGGCACTCAGAGAGGTGATGGATTTCCCATCCCTGGAAATGTTCAAGGCAAGGTTGCCTGGGGATCTGAGCAACCTGATCTAATTGAAAATGTCCTTGCTTATTACAGAGGGATAGACTAGATGGCCTTTAAAGGCTCCCTCCAATCTGAGCTATTTTATGATTTTATGAACATAATTTTTGATGCTGGTCTTATTCCATGTCCATCACTGGGAGCCACACTGAGGCTTGGCCATGGGCTGGGCTTGTCAAATCCTACAAAAAAAAACATTCTGAGCCTACCATCAGCACACTCCACATGTCCTCCTCTTTCAACATTGTCCATGGTGGTGTGGTGCCCTTGTGCTCTCCCAGCTCTGAGTCTCATCCCTTTCCTTGGAACTTGGAAATTCTCATAACCTCATCTCATCTCAATCTCATCTCATCTCTCCGTGTCACACAGGGTTTGATCTTCACATTGCAGCTCTGGAGCATCTGTACCTGCAAGCCTTTCTCATACCTGCAGCTAACACTTACTGGTGATTTCTGCAGCATTCCTCAAAGATGTGGTTTCTTCTGTCCACCAGTGGAGCCACAACTTTATCCAAGCATTTCCTATCTCTGAAACGTTGTCTCTCTCTACTACAATCCCCACCTACAAAGCTCCTGCAAAGGTCTCTGTGGCAGCATCTGGCTTTCACCATGGCACACCACCAGTGCACTTTAGATGGTTCCCAAGCTCATTTATACCAGCCCTTTTTGTCATTTCTCCTGCTTTCTGCCACTTGCCACTTCCCATTCAGTGTCAAGAGACTTTGCACAGGTTGCTGAAGCTCTTCGTTGCACATGTGCTGGATTTTGTGCTCTCCCATGCTTGGAGGAAGCAATCAAAGCACACAGGTACCTCCAAGACCTCCTGACAAACCCCCTTGGAAGTCTCTTTTGTGACAGCACCAGGAAAAAATGCACAGAATTGGGGTGCTGGCTTGTCACATTAAAGATTCCTATGCCCTGTGGGAGTGGAGCTAAGAATAGAAGAAGTGATGACAGTAATAATGAGGATGGGCTAATTTTTATTATTTTTCCATGGAAACTGGAATGTTTCTGTCAGTGTGATGCCTTGTGCAGAGGCTTCCTCCTGCAGCCAGAGGAGATGGAGAGGCACAGTCCCTGTGGATGACTCAGACCCTCCTCTGGATGAAGCAGAGGGGTCTGGAATACACAGATGAGCTCAGGTGAGATTTATCCCTCGGGGCTGCAGGGAGGTGGATTGTGCAGCTGACTACACCCTGGTGCTTTTAACTGAATGGAAAACGTTTCAGGCTTTTTGAGGAGGCAACCCTTAAATTCTTGATGAGAGTTTTGGTTTTCCTTTTGTAAATGAAGTTAGTGATCCCAGTTCCTGACCAGTCTTTGTTTGCTGACAATGTAAACTCCTGGGGCAAGGATAGGATACTTTTCCCCTGTGATTTCAGTAAAGAGCTTGGCTGCTTGTTCATCCTCTCCTGCTTGGGCCTCTGGCTGCTGTGAGGGCACGTAGGGATCATCACTGTCAGTTTACAAACACAGGCATCTCCTATTTTTTTTGTGGTTTCCTGCTGAATCTCCAGGCTAGGACACTGAAAAACATACAATTAGTAAATCTTCAAATCCCCAGCTGAAACAATTACAACTCCATCCCTGTGTAGCAATGGAGTTGGATAACGTAATCACAGCTTTACATGGCTGCTGCTGATCTCTTGGTTTATAATGATTTCATTTCCCCTCTCCCACCTCCTTTATATTTTCTATTATGTAAAACCCAAAGAACTAATTACAAGTGGGTGGATCAAAGATCATGCATTTTAATTTTCCTCCCAGCCTCACCCACTGATGGGTGAGGAATCCAGCATAACCCATTAAATTGTAGGTACTTGCTGACAGAAAGGGAACCATCTGCTGAACAACTTCTGTTAATTATTTTGGAACACACTAAGGAGAAGAAAGTACAGGCCTGTAATGACCTTTCCCTTGGTGGCAGAATCCACTGCAAAGTAGACAGTTGTGGCTTGGAGCCAAAAGTTAATGGTTAGTATTGGCACAAAAGACTCAAGCATACTAGTATTTATTAATTTCCCTGTAGTGGAGAAAATATTCCAGGCATTCTGAGTATAAAACTTCCTAGCACCTGCACAAAACCAAGCTCCAAAATATTCATTTAGAGCATTTTTCAAGAGTCCCTCAGAAAATGTGGACTTCACATGTTTACTTCCTTGTGGTGTTCTTTTTGTTTTGTCACATCTGATTTGGTCAAACAACCTTTTGTTTTGTTTAGCAATGAGCAATATTTACACAGGGCTTTTTTGGCACATAAGAATCACAATTATTTCATGTCCCTGAGGCAAAGAGGTCGATGGAAACTTATGCCCCTTGTAGACACGTGGACTGGTAACTCATATGTTTTATTTTTATCTATTTTGCCTGTTTTAGTGCAACTGAATAAACTGGCTTTTGCTTTGCCCTTTCCAGTAGATGCCTGCTGGGCTTAACCCAGAGCTCACAGAGGTTTCTATGGCTCTTCTTTCTGTGGAACTGAGCAGACTTTGGATCAGCCCTTGAAGTATGTGGATATCTTGAGTATGAATTACCCATCTGCCTTAACACTTAAATGGTGTGAAACTTCACCTTGTTTCTTAATAGGTTTTGCAAGAGACTTGTGTCACTGTTTAGAGGGAATAAAACAGAAGGAGGATATTCCATTGAATCCTGCAGAATGTTTCTGCTACAACTCTGTCCCTCGGTGTTAAAATATTGAACCTTTGAACTGTGTTTTAAATTAAAAGAGGAATTGCCCATTGCACAGGGGACCTGATCTACTCTGTTTTTCTGGGATTTTTTGACTGTGGAGGCTGTGGCATTTCAGTGCATCAGGGTAACACAGGGCCACTTCAAGGACAGTTTCCTCACACGTCCAACCAGGAGCTCTAACCAGGAATGCTCTTTCTAGGTCTGTGTTTGCAGCCTTACTGCTCTAATAGCAGCAGGTAAAGTAAAGACACAACATAAGTGGTAAATTAAAAGCTGTTTGTGTCTAAGTCATCCCATCTGTGTCTTTTGGATAGAAGTCAACCATCTTTGAAACCACATGCATCAAGCAATTGGCTAAACGTCCTTGTAGACAGGATGTCTCCTATTTGCATTTGAAGTGCTGCACTTTCTGTTTAAAACATGAATGCAACTCACTTATACCATTTTCTTAACCTGTTTACAAATAGTGGCTGTTGCATAATCGAAAATAGGTGTTAAAATGCTGAGGCTGTCAAAGGGCTTTAAAGCATCTTTGTGTGAAGTACATGAGATTTATTGGAAACACCTGAGGTAGTGAAAGCCCCGGGCTCTCCCCTGCCTCCAGCCCAGCCCACCACCACCACAGCCACCCACCAGCACCTTTGAAGTCACTCCATTGGTCATAGATGCTCTGCAAGTTCGTGTACACACCTATCATTCAAAGGGCAATATATTATCCACATGACAGATGTAATCAGTCCCTTGGTCTCTTAGAAGTGCAGCTGTTGGTGAATTCTTTTTTGTGAATGTAATATTTGAGAAGACTTAAGTTAAAAACTGACACTTCCATTGAAATCTCATCTCCTTTGGAAAGAAGGTTCCCGTTTTCTGGCTCTCCTCTGTGTGTGACAGCCAGGGATGTGTCAAACAGCCTTCAACTGACAGTTTCCAACAGAGATGCCATTAGGAAAGATGGCATGAAAATAACACTCCCTTAGAAACGTTTTTAATGTGAGCTGTTTGTTTTCAGAGCTGTGGTAAGGCCAAATGAAGAGGAAAATCTTAATTTAGGAGGAAGGGGGAAAAAAAAAAAAAAAAGGTGCTGCAGCCTGGGAACAGGTAGATGCAGAGGAGCCAGAGGGAGCAGGACCAAATGAGGATGGGAGAGATGCAGTGACCAGTGGTGGTGACTGTGGTGCAGGACCATCTTCACCCTCTTTGTCTAGGCATGTATTAAGTAAGGCAACTGCTACCCAGAAGCCACACTAGAAAAGGACATTAAGGGCATGGAGAGGTGTGGGGGAACCACACTGACAAAATATTTGGCAGTGGCTGCCCAGAGAAGCTGTGGCTGCCCTATCCTTGGAAGTTTGCAAGGCCAGGTTGGATGGCACTTGGAGTGACCTGGGATAGTGGAGCAACCTGCCCATGGCAGGGGGTGGAATGAGGTGAGATTTAGGGTCCCTTCCAACCCTGATAATTCTATGATTCCACGATGCTCTGACAGAGGGAAGGAAAGCACTTCCTTGCTTTCCAAACAGGGGAGGGTACCCATCCCCAGCTGGGCCCAGTGCCCAAAATCGTGGCTGAATTGGGAAGCAAACCCTTGGCTGCCCAAAGACTTGTCCAGTGCCTGAACTGCAGGCTCGTCCTTTACTTTTATTGGTAAAAATAAAAATATGACCTTCTTCTGGCAGCCTTACAGAGCAGATGCTGCTTTTTAGATGACAGCATAGAAATGCAGAAAAACTTCAGGGATTTGCAGAAATTCTTTCCAACGACAGATTGTCTGGCCTACTAGTGTCATAATGTCAGCCCTGAAACATGCCATAAAGCTTTCTTTCAGCAGAACAAACATAACCCCCTAGACCAGCTCTGTGACAAGTAAGTAAAACAAAGCAGGGTAATTGCAGCTGGAAACCCACCAGGCTCTTAATGTGACCTCTTGAATACTAATAGTTATTAGAGATGCAATGAATAAACGTCAGGAATATTACAAGCAATCTGAATTTAAGAAGAGGACTCCAGAGGAAAGTTAGTGAACAAAAGAAACTTCTGAATGTGAGTTATAGTAAGGAGGAAGCGCTTATGTGGCTCCTGGAGAGCCTGGATGTATTTTTCATGCTCTGGTGGACTCGAGGATGGAGACAGAGGACTCCAGGCTGCTTCAAGCTACCAAATTGCTGGATCCCCTGACACAGGAGATAAAAGTCCAAGCTCTTTATGGAGCTTCTTTGCACAATAAACACACAAGTGGAAAATAAGCAAAGAGGGAATAAAGAGGGTGTGTTGATCCACCTTCCATCTCCAGAACACCACAGGTTGCCTATAAACAGTCTTGTGTGTGTGTGTGTATGTGTCAATCACACAGATAAAGCAGCACCAGGTGCCCAAGGCTCTTGGGAGATCCCTTTCTGTTCTCCCTCCCACCCAATTACTGGATAAGTGGAGGAGGTGAACCAGTGGTGTGTAACTTGTGGGATTAGGTCAGAGTGCCTTCCAGGTAGGAAAATTACATTTCCTGGCAGAATATGCCTCTGCCTTTAACTTTGAGCATTCTGATTGTACTCTCAATAACTTTTCCATTTCCAACTATTCCCTTCATGCTCCAGCATCAAGTGAGACATGTCAGTGCACAGGTGCTGCACAGAGCTAATTTTGCACAGAAAGCAAACCCAGAATTTCAATATATACAGCCAGAGATCTGGTGTTGATGAGACCAGATTGCAAAGTGTAAAAATTATGCTTTGTGATGCCATTCTGGCCCAAAATAGTTTCTGGTTTTGCTGTGAAGTTTCTGCTCCTCTTTGCATAGCAATGTGAACAGAATTGAAAGAATAAAAGAGTAAAAAAATAAATTTTAAAAAAGTCTGTATTTCAGTTGTGTAGGAACTGGAAGAGGAGAGAAATGGGACACTGGGTTTTTCCATATGTGGATCTCAGTGCTGCAAAGGAGAAGCCAAAGGACTTGATCCCGAATAGCCACAAGTGTTTGACCATCATTGTATCCGCTGAACAGCACATTTTGCACTGGTCTCCTTGCACTAATTTTTTAATTAAAGTGACTCAGATGCTCCTCTGGTTGGTGCCTGGCCCTGTACCCCTTACAAGGAGTAGGCTGTCCTCTTTAATCTACATTTAATGAAGGTGCAGAGGTCTTGTGGCAGCACCGCCAAAATGTCACGTGGCTCCTGCAGAGCTGTTCTCCTTTAAATTGGCTTCTCAGCTAAGCCATTTCTGACTGTGATTTCAGTGGATCAGATATGTCAGCCTGTTTCCTTTTTCTCATTCCCTTCTCCAGCGTCACCAGTGATATGACTTAAGACTTGGGAGGTAGCACTGGGGCTCGTTGGGTGGTGTATGTAAAATGAGACACTGTTTAGTTTCAAGGCTGGGAATTCAACAGCTTGGTTGGACACACTGGGTAGAAAAGTGATTCTTTTTATTGGTTTTGAGTGTGCCACCTTTAAACTTCATTGTCCCTGCCACGGATCTCTGCATCCATTTGGCTGCTTCCTACTCTGCCATGTCCTCATCTCTTTCCCTTCTTTCTAAGGCAGACAACCTTTAGGAGGGTTTTTTTTAAGAGTTTGTTTTTTAGTTCATGGGAATACAAGATTTCAGCACTAAAGCACAGGTTTAACTTCAGTGATTAAGTTTGACAGGAATATAACAATGCCCCAAATGTACAAAAACATCCAGATTGTAAGAGAAGATGAGCAAACCCAGACCAGTTTTAAGTTTGAGCTTGAGCTGGGTTCCCACATTTCAAACCCGTGTCTCACCAAGGAGCAGAGATGTCCTGCAGGGGAAGCTGTGATCAATGTGGTGATGATTAGACCTAAAATGGCACCAGATTGGGGTCCTAATTACTTTCAGGGGTGTTTGCATCCAACTGCAGCAAACCCGTGCACTGCAGGATGCAGAGCATGGCTGGAGGCTGTTTTGGTGGAGAATTTCTTTCTTGGATCATCTGATCCAGTGACCAAGGCTCAGTGCTGGTGGATACCTAAAGGGTGTTTCATCCTATTTCTTGCTTGCTGCAATTAAATTTCACTTCTATTACCCTCCCTCCATCTCCCAAGACCTTGCTATCAATGCCATGACTCTCCT
Organism: Neodrepanis coruscans; assembly: GCA_013400695.1. Taxonomy (NCBI): domain Eukaryota; kingdom Metazoa; phylum Chordata; class Aves; order Passeriformes; family Philepittidae; genus Neodrepanis; species Neodrepanis coruscans. Next base: position 90,316 of record VYZS01024765.1, read on the forward strand.
GCTCAGCTGCTCCCGTTCTGTGTGGTGCAATGACCAGCCAAGCAGGGTTAGACTAGAGCTTTCTCAGTAATGAAGTTCAGAAAGACAGGGCTAGACCAGAGCTTTCTTGGTAATGAAGTTCAGAAAGACGTGTCTGCCTTATCTGATGGGCCCTGGGAGCCTCGCCGGTCGCTTTGTTCTCAGCTGTCCGTGTGGGGAGTGAGAGAATCCTCCTGGTTTTGGGATGGGATCTAAAGGGACTGGTACCCAGAGAGACTATCAGATCTATCTGCCTCTGAGTCCTAAAAAACACACTGGCTGCGGCATGCATACCCCAGTGTGAAGTCAGCCAGGAACAAGCCAGAGAACCTGCCTCTGACCCTGAGGACATCGCTTGAAAAATATTTTCCAGAACTCAGTGCCTGGGGACCTGCAGCTAACAAACATTCTGGAAGTGTAATCACAGCCTTTGGCTCTGCTGCCGAACCACCTACGGGAGGTGAGTTTAAAGAGAGCGGCTTTAAAGCTGTCAACATGAGAAGGAGGGAAGCCAAATTGCTTTCGTGCTTGCGTTCCCGTGCCAACTGGTTTGTCATGGGATTGGTATGTAGCAAAGATAGAGTTGTCTGCAGAAAAGCTGTATTATTCTTTTTTTGGATGGGCCCACTGGAGATCAGTCAGGACCCACAGTAATTTCCTGAGGGGACTAATCCAACCCTGAGATAGGCCACTGGCTCCTCAGAGGTTGCGTGGAACTCTGCGTTGGGTCAGAAATTCAGCCTTTGAGGAGAAGAGCTGGAGAAGCCTTCCAGGAGTGAGAGCTGATAAGAGAGCAGCTCCCCAGCTGTGCTGTGGCCACACAGGGCCATGTATGTCATCAGAGGAATGAGGATTAATATCCCTGGGCCAGACTCTGGCCTCGGCTATTCAGGCACATATCCCAGGCAGCTCCACCGGGCTGCACATTGGCTTCTGTGACTTGTCTCAGCCCTCCCACAGCCCAGGTCTCCTCGTCTCCCATGAACTCTAAATGGAGTTGGGGACATCTGGTCCCTCTCCAAGAGAGAACCATGCAGAGAAGGACACAGCATTGTGGAGTAAAATGAATGCCAAGGGCTGTGCTGCTCTGCAGGGCTTGGATCACTCTTCCTCCTGGAGCCTGAAATAGATGTGATAAAGGACCACCCAGCCAGGGCTGCAATGTCGTGTGCCAGTCAAAGGGGGACCACTTCTATTCAGCGAGAATGTGGCTCAGTGGGTCAGAATTCATGAGCAGGGGTACATATGGTTGAGAGAAGAGAAATCCCTGGCCCCAGGCAAAGCATGTGGTGTATTCCCACAAGGATCCAGGTAAAATTAAGGTCAATCACATTAGCAGAAGCTTTTCCAGATGAAGAATTTCCCAGGTGTCCTGGCTGCAGGTTGAAAGGTGTTGGTCAGCATGAAGCATCTTGAAAAAGTTCCTGCTGTTGTCTGTGGGTTGTTGAGACATGCAGAAACCGAGTGACAATGATGGGGTCAAGGTGGCCCCATGCAATGGTGTAGGAACACCTGCTCTTTCCATTGCCAAACAATTCTGGGAGGATGGGCAGACAAATTCTTCCCCCTGCAAACTAATCCCCAGTGCTCTTTCAGGTTTTTTCCTCCAAAACGTAGACACAGACGCCCAAGGTGGAACACTCAGAATTTCTCTCAACAACTCGTTAAGTTCATTTGCTCAGTAACACACACTAACGTAAGAGTGGGAAGGGCCAAATGGGCTGTACAGAAGCAAAGGTCTAAATTTATGCAGCATAAATCAGAGCTAAAGTATCCCCAGCCTGTGCTCAAAGTGCTGTGTTCATGGTCTGTTTGAGGCTGGGGTCCTTTCTTGGCTCACCACCTAACTTGGGCACCTTGAGGTGAGAAAACTCACATCTGGCTAAGCTGGGCTGGAAGGTCAAATTGTCCTCCTCTAAAACCCCAGCTGGGCTGAAAACCTGTAGCAAATATGAAGCCAGAGGGCTTTCCTCACCCTTTTCCACAAAGGTGCCTTCCCAGAGATGTGTGGGCGGCACCCACCACCTCTCCATGCCTGGTGCTGTGAGAACAGCTGTGTGTGAGCTGGCAGCCCCCACCGCCTCCTCCCCAGATGTGGCTGATCCCTGGGTGATGCTCAGCCCACACCCTGAGTCCCCATCCTTCAACGAGCTGTTCCCACCCTCCAGCTGGCTGGGGAGAGTCTCCAGCTGCCTCCGTGAGTCAGGAGCGCCGGCTCAGCCCATCCTCACCTTTCCGAAAACATTGGCAGCCACCCGCAGGCGCCCTGGGACGTGGCTGCAGGAACATTTTTCTCAAATAAGGTCTGCAGTGTGTAAAAGGTTTGCTGAAGACAGGCAGGTGGAAAGCTCAGTCCTGGCTGCCACGGGGCACTACAGTCAAGGGACAGAGATTGAGCCCGTGGATTTGGAGGTTGATGGATTTTTTAGTCCCTTTTCTTGTGCCACTGTTGCGTCATTGATTAAATCACTAACAACCAAGACTGGCTCAGTGGCTGTGGGTTTATTGGGGTGAATGGGCTGAGTGGAGCTTTCGTGATTTAGTAGAGGTAATCTAGAGGTAAACCATGGTACTTGCAACTGGCTGGAGATGGTGAGATGAAAAACACATGGAGCACTGAAGGGCTGGGGAGGGACTTGTTAAGTCCATGTGTTGTGTTGTGTTTCTCTCAGTCCCAAGCTCCAGGCACTTACAGGACCCAACAGACTCTGCAAGTCTGTTCACCTGTGCACCAACTCTGGATTTTCTTCTGAACCCTTCTTCAGCTCTTGAGGGGTTCCAGAGTGGAGTGGACAGTGCCAGGCTGATGGACTGCACTGAGACTGAGGATGAGGATGGTGTTGTTCCCCAGAGATGAAGCAGGGGCATTTCCTTCCATCCCAGCAGGCAGAAGGATTGGCAGGAAAAAGAGGGGTTTTATTTAGTCTTGATGTGGGGAACTGATACTGTACCTCCAAGATCTCTGAGTATTTCCAGGCTAGTGCAGAACTTCAGGACATGAGTAATGTCTCCTGATTTTTGGGGGGAGACACATTACAGCCTGTAGGAAGTAGATCCTGATGTTTGTTGGGGTCCTGGTGAGTGCTGTGAGACCAGAGAGGCACAGGCTGAACCTCTGCCTGCCAGAGACAGCTGGTACAGGTGGTCCCTTCCCATTCCCAGTTCCTGAGATATTATATCATATGATGTGTTTATCCATCTGTTTGCAATCTTGGGGAGGTTGGTGTGGTTTTAATTAATGAGCAATTGTTTTTGTGGTTGTTGTGCAGCGCCCCGAGCGATTCAACAGGGGTGGGGGATAGTTATAAATAAAACAATTATTATTACCCAACTTCATTAACATGCAATGCTGCCGTTCCCTCCTCCTGTCCTGCCCCCTCACTGCTCTCTCTATCAGGTGGATCTGGAAGGGAGGAGAGTTGGCAGAGTCCAACTGCCCTGAGCAGTGGCAGTGTGGACTCTGGTGTCTCCTAAGGGCTGAGCCTTTCGCTCACCCAGGCCAGAAATAAGATCCCTCTCCTCCAACCATTTCCAAAAAAACTTCCAGAAGCCAAATTCTTTTTGCAAGTTTTAATCATGTGCCAAATTGAGCTGAAATCATCAAATCACTTGTAATAGATCTGTGGGGTGTGTATACACCTGTGCACAGTAGCTACATCATTCTGGTTTTGGGGAGAATGAGATCCAGATATGAACATAGGTGCCTAAAACTGCATTTAGGCAGAATTTAGTTTCAAAAATCTCCTGTAGAGGGGCTCTTAGATGCTCCCAATATGCTGGATGCTTGTGTGCCCATCAGGTGTTGCAGCTGGTCTGTTCCCCATGACCTGCTTCACCTTAATAATGGTTATTCCCAGGTCTGCTTCTTTACTGCCTGCCTTCCTATAGCTCCTCAGGCAAAAAAAGGTCCCTGGAGCCTTGTGATCTCCCTTCGCCAAAAGATTTTATAATTGCTGCTTTGTGTTTCCCCAGTAACCAGAGCAATGCAATACAGATCAGCATGGTCAGCCTTGCACCTGTTGTGAGATGAAGGCTGTGCTCACTCCCACCACTTTGCATTGTATTTTGGATTCAAACCATGAGATGGTATTACACTGGACATGGAATATATGTGATTGGGTGACTGTGGGAGTGTGTGATATGAAGTTGTGCAATGCCAGAGGCATTTCTCTCCTTGTCAAAGCATGTCCATAGCCTTCCTCTGGCCCTGGGATGTACAAGATACAGCTCTCCAGGATCCAGGTGGCTACTGGCCCACAGGATCTGTATTTTTGGGGATGGATGTGATCAGCATGGACTTGTTCCAAGGACTGGATAGAGCAGGAACAGAGTCCAGCTGACTTTCCTCAATCTCTGCTGATTTGCCTGATCTTCACCCCTGAGCCAGGGCAGACTAATCTCATAAAACCTGGATTTTGGGGAGAGGCAAGTCCTGTGATCTCACTGCATACAGATGCAGACGTGCTCCACAGCCACAGCACAGTGCAAAGTAGGAATGTCCCATCAGACTGTTCTGTTTGACCCTCTACATCCAGGTCTCCTCGCTGGGGAAGGGTGGCAGATCCACAACATCCCGGTGACAGCAGTGGAAAGGCAAATCTGGCTGTGCATTGGACAGGTCCAGCCACACACCCCTAGCCAAGTGTCAGTAAGTGTTCTGGGAACCATATCAACCCCACAGAATCAGCTGGTGAAGCTCTGCAAAAACCTCAGATAACCAAATGCTGGTACACCAACCTTTGGGATTTCAGACATCCAGAAAACAGTGCCTGGATTCCTCTTCTTCCTTAGACATCACCCATTCCAGTGCCTCCTACAGTGGGATGTTCACTGTTTTCCAGTCTGTCTTTGACCAGGGGGGGATCCCAAAGCCCAGCTCTCCTGTGGCAGAGTGGGATGTGGGTGAGATCAGCTCTCCCATAGCTCTGAGCAGATGGGAGCAACGGGCAGGCACCAGGCTGCAAAAACAAGGGAGTTACTCCTGTTTTTAAGGAGCTGAGGAGCTGCTGGTCAGCAGTGACCAGTGGAGGCAGCTGAATGCAGAAGGGGGATGTGGCTGGAGGTCCAGGCTGCCAAACCTCTCCTCCAGAGCACGTGCTGATCCAGGCAGAGCTCTATAGATTACTGCTCTGTGTGCTCTCGCCCTGCCAAATACAACTAAGTAGCGGGAGGTTGCTCTGTTTCTAATTGGGTGATGAAAGCCCGTTTAGGAGGCCAAGACCTAATGGTCAGAAGCAGGAGAGGCAGGAATGGAAATGGCACTGATTCCCAGTGCAGCAAGGATGGAGCAGCCAGCACCACCTCTCCCCACTGTGTGGATCTCAGGCCTCCTCATGGTGCAAGGAAGGTGCTCAGAGACCTCAGGGCTGCACTTGGGGAAGATGGGGTTGCCTCCTGGGAAGGCTTTTTGGATTAAAAGAGATGGATAATAGATTTTGAGCACTGAGATGTGTTGGCTGTGCATTGTATTATATTTATATTAGATTTTCTAGTTAAGAAGAAAAGGAAAAAGAAGTGCTGAATGGAAGGACAACTTTCATCAAATAAAAATTCCCCATTCCCAGGAAGATTTCAGTATAGAAAACATTTCAATTCCATCAGGAAAGTGGTTGGTTTCTGCAACAGATGCTTTGCTGGTTGCCTCCATGACACATCCTGCCTGAGGGAAGAAGACAGCATGAACCCTGCAGGCCAAAGATGAGCAAGAGAAACCTCAGAAGGAACAATCTGGAGACCTGGGGCATGCTGTGAGAACAGGGCTGAGCTCAGATGCAGTGGAAGCTTTGAAGCCATTCCCATCACCCCTCTCCCACCAGCACCCTGTGCTGTTTGCAATATCTCTATGGGTAATCCATCTCTGTGGAGTGAGAATGAGGGACTCCTGAAGGCAAATGGTCTGATCCTCCCACATGTTGGTACTCAAAGGGAGAATATAATGCCCTCAACTCCACTATTGTGGGTGTCTAAATAGCTCTATCCTTCAGCAAAGTGCCTGCTGCATCCAAAGATCTGGAAATTACACACTTGGCCCATGGGCTGTGTTTGCATAGGAGGGGAGAAGGGATCCATGTACATGTGAGATACAGGGCAGTGAAGTGATGGAATAATTCACTTAGTATTGGGATATTTATGAGTCACCTTCCTCTTCCCCTCCCCTCCGAGGTAGATGTCATAATGGAGACTAACCCCACAGTAATCTCCATATAACATATGTGATATGTTTACTTATTTCTTTCCTCTGTCTTCCCTGCTCTGCAATGTAAATAGTCATTTGTTCCTCTTCCAGCTGCTGGTACATGGTCTCACCAGTAGGAAATATATTATCATCCAATAAAACCAAATTCTTGGTGGCAATGATGATGATTTATTGATTTTGGCTCCGTTGCATTCACAGATGGAAATAGAAGCTGGCAGTTAGCTCATGTCTTACAACCCAGCCTAGACCATTCGCCTCAGCTTGCTGAATGCTGCACTTTGGAGACGGGATCTGCTCCTCAAAAGAAAGTTTCCAGGGCTGTGGCTGGATTTGTTTAAGACTTCAATCAACATATATTGAACATGAATGCATCATGGGGACCCCAACTTCCTCATGCCAAGCTACCTCTGGGATAGAGACATGCAGGGCACCTCTCCAGCCCTGGAGTGGAGTGTCCGCCCCAGCAAACATGCGCTCCGGGAAACTCGTGAGCCAACCCAAATAAACACTGCAGAGCAGCCTGCAAAGTCCTGACCCATGGAAACTTCCTGGGTCCAAGGGTCTCTGCAGCTGGAGAGGATCTCTTTGCTCACAGCTGTGGTGGCTGCTCCCTTCCCAGAGGCAGCCCTTCCCTTTCCCTGCCCACCCTGACCCCGTATGAAGCCATGGGGCTCTGGGAAGTGGCCTGGGAGACCTGGTGTGCCTCCTTCCCAGGGTCTAGTGCCGGACTCCTCTGCTTGCTGGCCCGAGTTCAGCAGGGAGAGCCTTTGCTGGAGCAGGGTTTCCAGCCGAGCCCACACACTTGAGCTGTGAGAAGAGCTGAGACCTCTGTGGTTGGTTCGTGTTTCAGAAGCCACTTGTGTGTGGAAGCCTCTTGGCTGGGCACTACTGGCTTTGAAGAAAAACCTTTTTTTTTTTTTTTTTTAAATTTTTTTTCCCCTCGTTGATTCTCTGACCGGGCCAAGAGGAACCCTGGGAGCCACCAGCCTGCTCAGGGCTGAGCAGATACTCATGGTTTCTGTGCAGGGTAAGGATTAATGGCATTAACAACTAAAACACCTTGGCTTGCCAAATCAGCTGGTTTGGGGAGCTGGTTTAAGTTCGTATAAAAAGCTCTGGCTCATAAAAAAACCCTCATATGCAGGCCCTGGAGCCCCAATATTTCTCTGCTCCTCAGGCCCCAAGCTTCTTTGGAACTACACCCCCAGTGCAGGGCAGCCACTTCTACTCTGCCATCTTCACCCTGATAACTCCCAGATCAACCTTTCCTTCCTACTTTTGGTACCACTGAGCACATGAGCTGGTGAAGAGGGGTTTGCCCAGAGCAGCTGAGCAGCAGTGGCCTGTTTTCCCCAGCAGGAACCTGCTGGCAAAGCCATGTCTGGGGTTAGGCCAGATTACAACCACCCTTAAAACTTCTGCTTCATCCCCCGGTTGCTCCTGGTCAGAATCTTTCATCTGTTTTGGGAAAGTTTGGTTGGCTTTCATGTGGTTTCCAAAAAAGAAAATCATCCACCAGAATTTCCTGTTATGCCATCGGTCTCCAGCCCGGCCAAAAGGAGCAGTTTGCTGTTGTTTTCATAGCTGCAAAAGTGTACGAGGACCTTCCCAGCCCAAGGTGCCTGCTTATTCTTAAAGCCTGGCCTCCCGAGGCTCCAAGTGCCATTTGCAGCTGTGTTTTGCTCTGCAGGCTCTCGTTTCTGGGGAGGGAATTTCTCCGAGGCAGGAAACCATGTCTTTCACATGTCTCCGCGCCGTGCCTGGTGCCAAGGGGCCCTGGTTCTGACGGGGGATGCGGGATGCTCCGGGAATTGCAGATGTGTGCTGGAGCTGGGAGAGCCTGGCTCTCTGAAAGCTCCTGCTGCCACTGCTGTTAAATTGTGGTACCTCCTGGCTGGGCATAGAGGGAGGAGGATGAAAGGAGGAACCATGAGACAGGAGGAGGGAGAACGGGAGGGAAGTGCCACAAAGAGCTTTCCAAGGAAGCTTGCTGCTATTTGGGGAATGATGCTGAATCCTTGCCAGGCAGAAGCCAGGCTGGGACCCCATCTAAAAGGCCTCTGAGATTAGTGGGAAGGTGGGTAAACAGCCTCTATCACAAGGGTTTTCTTGGAAGCTAAAGGAGAACATGTGGTCTTCTATATTTTTGTGTTAATTGGCCTCCTTTCCAGGTAGTGGGTTTTGGCATATGGAAAAGCGGTACTTGCACAGGAAAATAAACTTATTTTTTGAAGCAGAGTTTCAAGGATTTAGGATCACAGGAGAGGCTACTGCACCCATCCATTCCCTGTGCCTCCACTGTGAGGGACTTCTGGAGTCCTGCAAACAGTTCCAAGGGAAAAATACTCTCTCAGCAAATGCTGCTTTAAGTGTGGGTATTAAATCATCAGTCCTTGGAGGTCTGGGGAGACAATTCTGGCAAAGCAAGCCTGGCTATTGGTCTTGTGGGAATGTACATTTGGGGAAAACCCCACCATAGGATGCCAGGGGGTCAGAGGAAAAAAGAAACAATTTGAGTTTTTACCTTCTGAGTGCTGTAGGCATCATTTAAGTCCTGAGTGGCAAATAACCTTGATCCCCCAGCTGTCCCATGATATGCAACAATTGCAGGGCCACAAAAATGTTCCAAGACTGGAGCCCCTTTGCTCTGGAGACAGGTTAGGAGAGCTGAGGATGTTCTGCCTGGAGAAGAAAAGGCTCCAGGGAGAACTTAGAGCCCCTTCCAGAGCCTAAAGAAGCCCCAAGAGAGCTGGAGAGGGACTTTGGAAAAGGACATGGAGGAACAAGACAAGGGGAATGGCTTCTCACTTTCAAAGGGCAGGTTTAGATGGAATATTGGAAAGAAATTCTTGTCTATGAGGGTGGTGAGGCCCTGGGACAGGTTGTCCAGAGAAGCTGTGGCTGCCTCATCCCTGAAAGTGCTCAAGGTCAAGTTGGATGGGGCTTGGAGCAACCTGGGATAGTGGAAAATGTCCCTGCCCATGGCAGGGAGGTTGGAACTGGTTGGTCTTTAAGGTCCTTTCAAACCCAGACCACTCTCTGACTCTCTGATTTGTTTTATCACTGAGATCTAAGGGATTTGCTGCAATGGGATTATGCTGCTGTTTGTTGGCAGAGCAGCACATGTTTTATGGAAAGCAGCAAAACCTGGATCTAGAGGTGATACCTGCCATGATTTCAAGGCCTCTGCTTTTCTAAATAGCTCTGGAAAACCTGCCATGAAGATAATCCTATTTACCATTAAGTTTCTTTTCACCTGCAAGGTTTTCATTTCCCAGCAGAAAGAGCTGAATCACTGAGCCTCCCCCAGGGCACTGATCACAACCCATAAAGTGCACTGAGGTTTATGAAAGGAAAAGCCGAGTTATGTTGGTCACACATCATATTTGAAGTTTATAAAGGGTTAATAAAAATTTAACAGGCAGTTTTGCAAATGATTACTCACTTTGGTGCCTGATGTGGTCCTTCATAGCCATCATTTGCTCATTAAGATCAATCTATAACACAGAGCATTCAGACCTGCACTCTGCTTATGGTTAGAAATAATTTGGTTTCATTTTCCTGATATTTTAACAAAAATACAGTTCTTTGAAATTCACAAATTAAATGCTTGAAATTCTTTGCTCTTTAAGGAACAATCTAAACTTTTAAACATATATTTTGTTTTTATGAGAAAAAAACTCCAGCTTTACTTATTTCTTTTCTTTTTCCTTTTCCAATATGGAAAACTGCAAACAGAATAAATCCTGAAACCCTTTTTCATAATGTACTCACCCCTTTCAGCCACACTGACTTTAAAAAACAATTCATGAACATAACCTTAACAAAGACTCTGTGGTTGTGTGTTTACATAGCTATTGATTTACAGTATTTTTAAATTAAATTTTTGTTTTTCCATTAAAGGAAATGTAAGTAAAGATTGAAAAAGAAGTCTCTTTTTGACCTAAGTAAACCTGTAAAATTTTTGCCCAGCTTGGAAGTGATGGGTCTTAGGAAAATCTCTGTGCAAGGTAAAATAGGAATGCAACCAGCAGAGAAAACATTATATTTTTCAGAACTTTATTCAATTTTAAAAACCATACCAGATCATTCTCCTGTATGTCTTTCAGTGAATTTTGGAAAATATTTCGCTTGCAGAGCAGGGAAAGAAAAGTGGAGACTTGGGGTTGCCTCCTTAATGGAAACCAGCATCACATAATGCTTTCCAATAAAAAGAATGTTCTACCCGACTGGAGCTCCAGTCCTACAATAATCAGTCGGAATACAATTATCCATTCTGGAATTACATCAGTAGAGCCAGTGAAAAAAAACACAAAACTGTATTTTTTTTTTACTTTTCTGTTTCCCCTAAATGAAAAGTTATTTTCAAAATTTGTTTAAATGGAAATGTGCTTGCCTGAACATCAAACACTGGAAAAGACCTCTCATGAGAGAATCATGGAATGGTTT
>VYZS01024767.1:0-47612 GCA_013400695.1 Neodrepanis coruscans
AGAAAGAATAATAATAATAAAAAGGTAAGAAATAGTTTCTCCTGTTGGTGAATTGGTGACTCCTCTGTGGTCTGAAACACACACGCAGAATTAATCAGAGAGCAGGAAACCCTGTGCTGGTGGGGGAGGCAGCAGCCTGTGAGGTGTGGGCACAGGGGCAGAGAGGTGTTTGACAGAGAGCCCCCAGAGCAGCCTCAGCTGAGCGAGAGGGACACACTGGGAGCAGGGAGGAAGATGATGCTTGAAGGTGTGACTGAACTGCTCTGTTTGTAATTGTAAAAATGGGGTTTGCAGTAAAAAAAAAAATCTCACCCACTTTGAGGTTCTTTATGTGCCTTCTTGAGCTATTTGTGTGAAAGGATTCCCAGGGAAAAGCGAAGAGGGGGAATATTTTGTTTGGGGTTTTTTTACCTAGTTGCAAAGAAACAGCATTATCTGCAAATAACAGGCTGCTTTACCTTTTCATAGCACCATGGAATCGCGGAATTTTTGGCTCATCTTTTTCCACCCTCTGCCATGGACAGGGACACCTTCCACTATCCCCGGTTTTCCGACCTGGCCTTTGACACTTCCAGGGAAGGGGCAGCCACAGCTTCTCTGGGCAATTGAAATCACTGATTCTTTCCCAGATGAGCAGGTTTTATAGGCGTCTCCCTTTGTCTCCAGCTCCTCGGACACCAACATTTGTGTCCCTGGGTGAAAGGGCTGCTGCCAGGAGAGCAGTCCCGCCGGGATACTGTCGGGAGAGCAATCCTGCCGGGATGCTGTCGGGAGATCTGCCCTGCCGGGATGCGGCCGAGCTGTGCAGGGACCCGGCTCCCACTAGAGTGCGCTAGGACAGTTAAAATGGGGCCGCTTTTCTTCTGGCGTCAGGGTTGAACCATCAACGATGCCGATGCGAGAAATGCCACTTCTGTTTTTAAACCGGGAATCTGGCTGGGTTTCCCATCCCTTTGGCGTCGTTTCCCTGGATATGTCTGAAGTGTGCAGCAAAGCCAGATGTAGCTGCCTGAGAGCACTGAGGTTTGGGCTGAGTCAAGTGCTGGCAAAGACCTTTTGGAAGACCTGTACACAGAGGGCAGGGAGAAGCTTTGTTCTCAAGCCCTGTCTCATCCCACAGTCTCTTTGTTTGCTGCTCTGTAAGGCAGAGGAAGTGGAAATCTGTGCTGGACAGAAGTCCACCTCAAGGTCCCATTAAGTGATGTCCTGTTGCCATTTGTGCATTTCAACACAGCCCCTACCAAACTTTCCTATGACCACATGGGGATTTTCTGCCTCAGCCCGGGGCTCTTGGACCTCTGTCTGCTACCTCTGTTTGCTTCATGTTTATTTAATTAGCCAGTGGGAACATAATTCCTTTCATGATCTAACGGTCTAATACATAAAGATGACAGTGACATGAATCTTGGCTTAGGATTCAATTTGCATCTTAATTCATTGTGGTTCCCTAGATCGCTGGAATTTGCTCCTACAGGATCTGAGAGGTGATGAAATGCTCCATGGGCAGGGTGTTCTCCTGTGTCCCAGAGAGCCTGGAGCCCATAGGTGGCATAGTTTTGCTGTCCACCAGGCATTGTCTGTTGTAGAGTGTGGGGGATCTACAGCAAAAAATCAAAGCAAAAATCATCACTGAAGGGTTTTTATTAGAACACAAAGCAAACAGAGTCACAGCTCTGGTAGCTGAGAAGCATCTGGGAGTTGGTGAAGCCTGGCAAGAGAGCTGGAGACAGATTTAAGGAATGCAGGCATTTTGTGCAGCAATCCAGCCCCAGTCATCTTCGGTTCACAAAGTCCCCAAGACACATGTCTGGAGAGCAGAGGGGGAAAAGTGATTTTCCAGAGTGAAAGACTAGCTCATGTTGGCTCTGAAGGGTTTAGACACAAACCCCATCACTCCATGCAACTCACCTTTCTGTAACAGGCTCACAGGAGACCTGAGAGCAGCTTGCCAAAGGTGGCACAAGAGGCCCTCCTGGAAGGACAGACATGGGTGTTATTTGTGTGTTCCAGACCCCTGGGAGCCGGGATACAGGATAAAAACAGGGCTTGCCGCAAGACCTTGTGAGCTGAATAGAAATCATGGCTAACCAGGAGGATGGAAATGGAGACAGAGTTGTGTGAGGAGACATGGGCAGCATCACACAGCACTCAGTGCCACAGCCAGCAAGGTTTGGAGCAGTCTCTGCCTGCCAGATGGGGTTATTCTAATGGAAGATGGGTTTAGTTGCAGCAAATCATCCATTTTCAGATTTTGCTGATTTTACACAGACTAATTTTAATAATAGAAGGAAAGAGGGAAACATCTTTTTTAATAAATCACTTATACCTTTACTTTTTTACTCCCAGGTAACTGGACCAAGTCACTGTATTTTTGGCCTTAGAAACATGGATGACATTTTAATGAAGAATTGTGGAGGTAAAAAAGATGATAATATATGTTCTCTCTTTTCTGTGTTCAAAACTCGATGGTCTTGGATTCCCCAGGAGTTTCTTGTGCTTTCTGAAATGCTGTTGTCCTGTTTGCCCTGCATTCGTAATCAGTTGTGACTCTTTCTTTCTGTTCTGACCTTCCTTGCTCAGAGTCTCCAGTCACAACAGGACAAATTCTGGCTTTTCAGAATCCTCTCACTGTAGCTTTATGGCTAGGAACGAATGGAAAAGGAAGTGTTGGGGTTTGGGTTGGGTTTTTGGTTTAGTTATTTTTGGTTTTTAATACAGAAAACATTATTAAAACAAACCTTTAATTCTTCCCCTCAATCAAAGCCAGATTTTGTATTCAAAACATTTGGCATTCAAAACTGTTCAAGTACCCTTAAAATGAACATTTCCAGATTCTAGAATAAGCAATGTCATTTTCCAGGTACTACTCCTCAGAAATCAGGTAACTACTCTTTCATTAACCAGGGTCCCCAGGTAAACATTTTGAGCTGGCTTAGTACAGCTCCAGAGTTGGAAAATGCAAGGTTCTGATAACCCTGTGCAAATTCAGTCAGGGGGGTTGGTGTTTCCCTGCATGAAATGGGGGCAACAGCGTGTCTGTATTCGCAGTGCAGTTGAAATCTCTCGGTGAAAAGCCCTGGGCAAGACTGAGTTCCATCAACCCTGGGCACAGCCTGCCTGTGTTCATGCAGCAAATCCACATGTAAGAGACAGGGAGCCTTCAGGATGGGGATGACGACCACCACCCCTCACCAGGCAGAGCTGAGGCAGGTACTAATTAACCTGGACCTGCAGTGGTGCTGTAGTGGCTCCTGCAAGTGTTCAAGCTGTGTCCTGACTGCCTTGCTGATTCCTGACCCTCCTGAGGCAGGAGCAGCTTTGGCTTTGCACCTTTTCCCACAGCTTCCAGCTGTCTCCATACATTCCAGGCATGGAAACTGTGTCTTGTCCCATTCTCTACTAGGGCTTGGGTGACAAGTAAGGACAAGGTAACACTTCAGTTTATTTTCCACTGTTTTATTGACAGATAAAGAAGGAAAACACACTGGAGACAGAATTCCCCGAACATAAAATTTTGCTGACAATTTGTAACTTTTATATATTTCTGCAGATCTGGAGAGTAGGACTTGTGGGTTTCTTATTATTTTTATTTTTTTATTTACACTGTTCTTCACATAAATACATACCTTGTCAGGTCTGGGAAAAGACTTGCTTGGGTCTGTTCATTCCATTTAACCCATCTCACAAGCACACATCAACATCATAACAAACACACAGGGAGAAGAGCAATTTCTCCAGGCAAGAGGCAGTTTAATCCAATGGGTCAGATAAAAATCCTTCAAACAGAACACGGAGAGTTCTTCTTTTATTGACTAACCACAGCAAGAGACTGAAATTCCAGTGTCAGGCAGCATCAAATCCCACTGATGCCATAAGCCATGGCAAGGAGCACACTGAGAGTAGGAGTGAAGAAAACATGTGGCTGAATCTTGTGAAAAGTTGTTTATGCCTGGATTAATGTTGGAGACTCAGGCCTAATGTTATGGTTTGGGGAAAGGATGTTAATTCTTCACACCCTGTATTTTTTGTTCAGTTTTGACATTTCTTTGCCAAAATCCTTTGCTGACCCACTGATTGTAATTTTACTGGGCTGTCAGTGTCATCCCACCTGGAAAAAGGGCAACTCTTTTCTTCAGAGGCATTTTAGGCTGAGAGATCCTCTTCTTATCATGTCGGGAAGACCCTGAATGCTTGGCCCTGCTCATGTGGCTGCCATGAGCAGGACTAGATTCATTCTTCCCAGTCCTTTCCCACCTTCTGATTTCACCTTTTCCCTGCCATCAGTATTTATGTTCTCCTCTGCCCAGAGACTCATTGCTACTTGCTTTGCAGCTGATCACATAATTTCTCTGCAGATCTTGGAATAATTAGTGGTTTGGGTGTTGTCTTTTTTCCTGAGGAGGATGAGACTTTGGTGGTTTGGGTTTAGGTTTCATTCTTTGTTTGCTTTTTGTTTGCTTGCTTTTTAATTCAGAAAATGAAGCTCTGACTCATTTACTTCAGAAAACTGAAAGTTGTGACTGGAAGTTGCATGAAGATTGAAAACTAGAAGGCAAACACTGACAATATATGGAATGTTTTTATAAACCTGTCAATTTTCAAGCCTCCTTCAGAGTTTCCAAGGCCAGCTTGAAAGTTTTGGGTGTTTGGGGGAGGCAGTACTACACAAACAGTATCTATTTCCCACACTGTGCATTCTCATTGTTGGCACTTCGAAAACATTGCTATTTCTCCTACAAGTAATACAAATAAAAAGTACTATTATTCATATTGGTTCAATGCTCCAGTTTGAGCTGTGTTCTCTTCCCTACAACATGACCAAAATCTGTTTGCACAGGATTTTTATGAGCTTCTGCCCTCAGTAGTGAAGTACCAACTTTTCCCTGGAAGTTTCCCCCCCATAGCTCCTGGAGCCTCCCATTGCTCAGCATTAATTTCTATCACTTCCCCTGGTTTTCCTGGAAGAAATTCTGATGAAGCAGTAAGAGCTGGGCTATCCATCTTTTCATGCCATTCACGGTGCTCCTCAGCCTGTAAGGCACAGATCATTCTTCATCAGCTGAAGTGTGCCAAGAGCTAAAGACGTGATTCCCATGGCCATCCCCTTGGGATCCTGTCTAACACTGCAGAAGTAAGGCAGAGCCATTGTAAGTGCCATGTAACTGTGCAGCACAGCTGATTAAACCCCTGCAAAGCTCAGATGGCTTCACAAAAGTCCTGTCAGTCAGCTCTCATTTGATTTCAGGCCTTATTTTCATTTATTTACAGTATCGCCCATTATGTGTAGAGTGTTTGCTAAACACTGAAGAATAATGGTCCTGTCCCAGGTAGCTGAGAGCAGAAGGGCTGACAAAGGGAAGGAGTGCAGTAAAAGTGGTAATTTATGTCTGAGTCATGCTTCCCAGACAGCTGTGCTGATAAAAAATGGCCATTTTCATGGGAAGGCTGGAAAAGAAAAGCAACAAAATTACCTTTGTGAAAAAAAACCCCACCTAATTTGGACCAGCAGTTAAAAATGACTTATTGCCAAAGCAAAGGGAAGGAGTCCTGGAGAGGCATTTAGGGTTATCAGATACAGGCCTGTGTAGGGAAAGATGTTCCTGGCACAGACACCTGCACATAAGCCAGTATGGAGAGAGCAGCAGCAGGTTTTGCCTACACCACAGAAAAAACCTGGTAAGGAAGCAGGAAAACAGAAAATACTAAGTGTGGGAGATGAGAATTGATAAACTGGGGTAGAGTTATGAGCTGAGAGCAGTTGGTGAGGCAGGGGAGAAAGACTCTGGAGGTACTATTGCAACAAACTGCCAAGTGGTCCCATATCCACCTAATGCAGAGAATTCTGCAGGAAAATTTGTGCTTTCATCCAACATCATAACTTGAGGTCTGACTGGGCTTCACTTAGAGAAAATGGCAGACTCCTATTGATTCATAGAAGACATAGAAATCAAAGAAAAATTGCTGTGGCAACTGGCTAATTCAATAAAAGCATGGATTTTTCAGGCTAGACAATTAAAGAGCATGAATGTGCTGTAGCTGATTTCTGTCTCTGAATTAATGTAACAAATGATCATTGATTCAAGTGAGAGGAAGCTGTATCCCAAAGGAAAGGACCTTCCATATTAAAAAATCCTACATAGGCTGGTCTTTTGTGTGCCACAAGCAGAGATGGTGACCATTCTTCATCTGTGTTGGTTATCAGGACTTGGGAGTTACCAGGCTGGGTAAAAGCAGACACACAGGGAGACAGGGAAGACCCTGGAAAGGGAAAAGTGTTTTCATACACATTTAGGAGCCCAATCTGAATTTGCAAGGCCAAAATTGAATATAGATGAAGATTCCTCCCAGGCCAAAGCTGCCAGAATGGAAAGGTCATGATGCCAGTGGAGTATCCCAGGGGGCACATCAGCTGCCCCTCAGACACCCAGACTACAGGCTTTCATCCCCGAGGGAAATGTGTTATCATTCCCATTTGGGAGCCAAGTCCGAAATGGGGAGTAAGACTCCAAAACTGAATACAGATGTATATTCCTCCCAGGCCAAAGGTGCCAGGGCTGAAAGGTCTTGATGCCAGTGGAGTACCCCAGGGGGCACATCAGCTGCACCTGAGATACCCTGGCTACAGGCTTTCATCCCAGGGAGAAATGCTTTATTTTTTCACATTCAGGAGCCATGTCCGAAATGGGGAGTCAGACTCCAAACTTGGATACAGATGAAGATTCCTCCCAGGCCAAAGGTACCAGGAATGAAAGGTCATAATGCCAGTGGGTTACACCAGGGGACACATCAGCTGCACCTGAGACACCCAGGCTACAGTCTTACTTCTCATGCGGAAATGTGTTATCATTCATATTGAGGAGCTAAGTCCGAAATTGGGAATGAGACTCCAAAGCTGAATACAGACTTAGATTCCTCCCAGGTGCCAGGACTGAAAGGTTTTGATACCAGTGGAGTCCCCCAGGGGGGCACATCAGCTGCACTTGAGGGACCCAGGCTCCAGGCTTTCTTCTCCGTGGAAAAAGCCTTATCATCTTCAGAAGCCCAGGCCTGAAACTGAGATTAAGCCTCCACAAATTCAATATGGACGAAGATTCCTCCTCTAGAAAAGTTGCCAGGTGAACAGGTCCAAATGCACTTGTTCTGGTAAAGACATGTCAGGAGGATCCTGGCAGGCCACACACCTTGCTGCCTCAACCCTTTTACAATCTGGGCCACCCATGGCCATGNTTGGAGCAGATGGCTTTGTCCTCCTCCACAGTAGGGAAAGGTTCTGAGATTTTCAGGGCTTCTGGGTAATTGCAAACTTTGGTTATAGCTTCCTGCTTTGCTGCCCTGACCCAGGAGTCAGTGTTCAATGCATATGATTTCCTCCATAGGCATCTGCTGAGCCACTGTCCATTTGCAAACTCCTTTTGTTGCTGAGATTAGTAATGGTTTTTAATGGTTTTGAGGCATAGGGCTAAATGTTGAACTCACTGCACCATGAAAGCCCTGCCAGCTCAGACTGCAGGGCTCCCAGCTGCTGTCAGAGCAGCCACCAAGGGGGGCTAACCTTTCAGCAGGGCACACATCCCGGTGTTCCCAGCTCCTGATTTGCAGGCTGGCCGGTGTATGTGGGCTGCCAGCAGAGGTGGGTGCCACCAGAGGTGGCTGCTGCTGTTCCCTGCTGGGGGTGGTGCCCTGGGGTGCAGGGACAGGACAAGCAGCGACATTTTAATGGCTGCAGCTCAGTTTGCGCCAGTGTGAGAGTCAGGACCCTGACCTGGGCAGTGTTTCACATTGATCCCTGGGCTTTGACGTGGAGCAAGCTCATCTGGACAGCAGAAGGGGCAGCCCAGCACACACTGACCTGCCAGACACCACCTCCTGTAATCATCCCACTGCTTCTGTGCTTGATGCCTTTTCTGTCCTTTTCCAGTGGCCTGTACCTGCAGCAGAAGACACAGTGCACCTTCTGCCCTTCATCCCAGGAGCAGGACTGAGGAGGTGCAGGAGGTGTGTGGAGCACTAATGTAAAGAAGAGGAGGGATATTTTGATCAGCCATCAAGACAAAGGCTAAGCTGCTTTACAGCACAGCCTACTAGCAAGTGGTTGTTATAAAAATGTGTCTATTTAAAGGTCAGGTGTGGTCCTCTGTTCTGGACTGACACTTGCACAAGCTGGTAAATGATACATAATGAACACTTTATTAGGTTAATTTTGTCTATTTGGGGTCGCCATGAACAGTTCTTTAGAAAATAACCGGTTTCTCAGAGGCTGCCAGATGGAAGGTGTTATTATTTCTGCAAATAATACTGAATTTGTAACTTGTTTGAGAGTGGCTTATTGCAATATTTGATGATCACATTTGGAGCATTAACTGGATAGGTAACTACTTAGTGTGTTTCTCACTGATCATGGGAGCAAACTCAGAATCAGATTCTCATGTGCAACAGGCACGAGTTCAGTTTCACTACCCCAAAAATAATGGTGGCCTTGTAATATCTATGTCTTTTAGAGTTTATGGTTTTCAGCATTTCTTTTCAGTTGTGAGAGCTAAAAATTAATCTTCTGCTTCAAGAAAAGAAGTTACTCTCACTCATACCCGAGATCCCAGCACCAGGAACATCAGGGAGAAAAATTAAATACCTGAGAGCATAAAACTGCAAATGTTTTTTCAGAATACAATGCAGGATTTGCTCCTAGTAAACAGCTGGTGCTTCTGTAGGGTGCCTGCTGGAAAGTTCTGAGAGGTGCCAGACTTGTTTAAAAGTTCAGAGGCACATTTACACACTTAAAACTTTTTCCTCGGTAATAAGACTACTGGCAGCTATCATGGAAGTTTTTTGTTTCCTAACAAAAAGTACCAGAGGCAACAGTGGCGTGTTCAAGAGAGCTTTGATACAGGATGTTCAAAAGCATGATTTCTACTTCTTCTCCAAAGCCTGGCTCCCAGAAACCTTCCTTGACCTCTTCCAGATATGAAATAGTCCTGCAAGGGCTTTGGTGCTCTTCTTCCATGTCCTCTCCACACACACCCTTCCAAACAGCCAGATAAAGTGTTGCCAGCAAAACTTTCTTCCATGGATAGATTTTGATTATAAATAAGATGGTCGGGATGAATAGAACTATTTCACATCTTGTCCAAGCAGCACAAGCTGGATGCTGCTTTTATGAGACTTGTCACTGCTCCTCCCTCCTCCAGATCATCTCTTTTATGTGTCTGAGCAGCACTGAGGTGACAGCCTGATTCATTAAGGGCTGCTACAGCATGGGAAACAGCAAAGAGAAAACTCAGAGACAGAATGAAAGTAGAGGGGAAAAAAAATAAATGCAGTTTCAAGTTGAATTTCCACGACCTTCCAAGCAGGCATTCCAGTATGTGTACATTAGATTCAGGTATTACTCAATACCCATGGCTATTGAGCAATAAAGACCTCTGGCACTGGAAGAGACTCCAAACAAGTCTTTGCAGACGGCAGTACAATGCCAGGAGTGTCCTGCTGAAGATCACTGGGCTCACAGATTGTTGAGGCAAGAGGCTGGGGGCTTATTTGTGCAACCACAGCAAGTGATGTTGTGCTGTGACACACTCACTGACACAGATAACTGCCTGGGAGATTAAAAAAGAAAAAAATTAAATGCAGTCCTTCAAATGCACTTCTGTAGCCACAATAAATTAAACTGTGCACACATAGGAGGGCTTTTTGAAACTTGACCCAAGCTGCACTTGGAATTGACTTTAGAGGTGTTGATTGTTGTCTGGGGAAAAAAAATAACTTCAGGTGATTCTTGTTGTCCATCCTCTGAGCAGCCTGGTCTAGGGGAAGGTGCCCATGCTCTGAGCAGGGGGCTGCATCTAGATGGGCTTTAACGCCTCTTCCAACCCAAACCATTCTATGACTTTTGAAAATGAGAACAGAAAGGCTCAAAGGCAATGCATGCTACATAGTCTTGTCTGGAAGTCCCCAGCTTCCAGTACAGACCAAAGGCAGTGTGTGGGGTTTACACATTTTCCCCTGTAAGGAGGAGATGTTTGATTCCCCAGTTTTCCTGAGATCTGAATAACGAAATAGTTCTAACCCATGTTTTTATTAAGGTTTGACTGCTGCAGTGCTTTGCTTTGCACCCACTGCATGCAAAGGGCCTTCCTGCCATCCAGGAGAGGCCTCTGGCTTCCCACAGGCTGGTGCTCCAATCCTGCAGGGATGCCATCACAGGCTTTTCTTCCTGTTTGTGGGCAGCTGGTCCACCTGACATTTGTTTGTGGAGTTAATTAAGCGTATTAAATATAAATGCTTGCAGAAGTGGGGCTTTGGGTTATGTAAGGGCTATAAATTTCGAGATAGTTTCTTCTGGGGATTTTGCAGGCAGTTTTGAGTTTGCCCTGCTCATACTCCAAGGAAAACTGGAGCTGTGGAAATGTGTCCCTGGTTAGCTGACACACCATGGCCCTCACTGTGGCTGCATCAGTGCTGTTCCTGCTGCTAAAACTACTTGTCATCTCACACCAGTGTGTGAGTTGTTCCACCTTCTTACATGCCTGAGAGGTTGTTTTCCAAAATTTACCTCCCTTCCCAAACCTACTGTTTAACCAATGTTTGATAAGGATGTTTGAAACTATGTTTTGACATTAAATGATGTTTTAAATAACTTTTCCATGAAATTTAAGGTAACTTCCCAGCCACAAAGCATCCATTTGGACCAGTTGTAGGAGATTGTATCCAAGTGGCATTAGCATACAGGACTGGGCAAGTCTCTGTAAATACCAGTGGTGTAGGAACACAGTGTTTTACACTAATGCAGCCCCAAGGCTCTTGCCTACCTCAAGAGCTCTTGAGCAATCTTTGTGCCCAAAGCAATTTGAAAGTAGTCCTGCAGCACGGAATTGCTTGCAGTATTTTATTCCGTTGCTAGCCTCCCCTTTTCCCAAATTAATCTGTGCCTAACTCACTTTATGTATATGCAGGAGATAAAATGTTAATTCTGTGATAGGTGGGGTAGTCAAATCAAGCCAGTCTTTAGGTATTGTGGAGTCCCCAGTATTGCTGTTCTTAAGCTGAGAGAAGAAATTGTTCTGCTGGGTGACAATTGATCTGTTATTTGTGCACTCTAGGTTTCTTCATACAAGTCAAACAGCCTGCACTGGTGAGGAGGTTAATGCCCTCCTGTCGTCTGACTAACACTGGATATTATCTCCACATTTATCCTCTGGTTTAACTTCTAGGAAGAAGCTATATCCCAGATAAATACATAATCCCATTCGCCCTCAGTGGTCCTTACTGCTGATTTTGAATTGTCAGGGTGGCACAAACTGAGGCTTTTTCACCCATTTCTGGGGAGATACATGTACACATATCTATCATAGTCTGTCTTGGAATTAGTTTTGGAGAACAAGGTATCAGCTATCTGCTGCCAGAGGATTACATGGATTAGTGTCCACAGAGTGCACTCTTTCATAGCATTTTCTCCTCAAGCAGACATCTGATGCTACTTTGGTTTTCTTGGAGTGCATCATCAAGTGTCTCATTATTAAATAATTAGAGAAGGTTTTTCATAAGCATTTTGACTGTAAAGAGCCCCAATTGCTATTGTTACTGCTACCTTCTGGCCATGGAGAGGAAGACACTGATGAGTACTCCTTTGATGTCTGTTGAAACAAGCTAAAGAAAAAAGGGCAGACCTTTGGATTCCAAATAATGATACTATCCATAAATAATAAAGCTCTTCAGGGCCCTTTGTAGACAGATGTAACTTCTTGCCCAAAGGTATTCATCTTCATGCACAGACAGTGTCTGTCCTGTGCTCCTCTCTTACCACTGATCCAGCTGTGTTTCATGGCTATAAATTTCTTACAAAATACATGATTGTGGTAGTTGTAGTGGCATCCAAAAGGACACATATCTAGAGTTTTGTAGGGTGTTTTACAATTTAAAAGCCTTTCCATACCAAAATTTTGTTTGTGCAAGGGTAAAAAATCCCCAAAAAGTAACAAAAAAAGTCACTTGTTGGAGATTTCCAGACATCCAGAATGGAGGTGACAAGAAATCTGGCCAGTTTTGCAACTTGGTAACTGCAAAACCCACCAAGATATTTGGGTTGTCTTGGACTTCAGAGCAAGGAGCCCAGAATACAGTCACCAAACAGCCTTGCTAACAGTCAGGGGGCTCTGCCAGGCCTGCCAGACATCCAGAGGTCCTGGAGTTATGGTTCTAGACAAGCTGCTGTTCAGCTCTACAGGGCACACGTAGTGACCAGTGCAAAGGGGACCTGTTTAACCTGCTGGGGAGGCCCGGCATGATGGATCCCTATATGCCCACCAAGCATGGCTTGGTTTGGGGTGATTGACTATCTGTGGCTATCCAGGAGTGCTGGACTTGCTGTGCAAGTCCATCCAACAGCACTTGAGATTAACTCCCCTTCTTTCTCTGTTGCAAGAATAACTTCCATTTGATTGCAAAGTCACTCTTCCTATTGCTGTGATTCCTGTTTGAAAAGTCAAAGGGCAGACCGTGGAAGCACTAGAGAGGGTACAAGTGGCAGGGAGCCAGGTCAGGTGTGGAGGTGAGGCTCAGGTAGGTGGCAGCACATCTTACAGCACCTCCCAGAGAGCCCTTCCCCACACCTGCTCCCCGGCTCTCCAGGGATCACCTTGTCTGCCTTGTGCTCAGGCTCACACATGTTTTGAAACACAGGCCATAAACTCAGGGCATGCCTTATAATAAGCCCTTCTCCTGTGCACTGCACTGCCTCAGCTGCATGAATCAGCCCAGAGGCCTTCCTGAGGGACCAGGCTGGTTTCTCCCAGCAATGGTGCCTGGTGCCATTCACTGGGGAAAAGTGGGGTGAGCACTCTCTCCCTCACCCATTCAATGAACATTGCCCATCTCCATTGTGTGAGTCAGAGAATCAAACCCTCTTTTGGGTCATCTGCCTTTTATCAATGACTGAAAGAGGGAAAGAGTCCTTTAACCTTTCCTTTGCTGTAAATAATGGGGCTTTCAGAAATATTCTGTAGGCAAGCAAGCCCTTCTCTGCTCCTGTCTGTGCTCCTCCATCACTGTAGTCCTTGTGTGAGATTATTACAACATGTATTTTTCTCTACAGCAAGCAAGTTCCCAGCTCTAGGAGGTTGACAGGCCTTGTGTAACTCCTCATTACTCATCAGCACTCCTTTGGATCTCAGGGTGTGGTTTTAATTAGCTGATTTTGTAATAACAGCCCGGTGACTTGGTGATGGATAGTCACCCTAGAAACCTATTAAATAGGAGTGTAGTAGCTCCATGTCCTCAGACTGTGCTTTCAGATTGCTGTTTGCTCCTAGAAATGGAGTCTAGGGGGTTGCTTGTTCACTTTTCCCTGTAGCACCCAAAACTGTTGGTGGATGGATCCCACAGAAATGATCAGACCTGTAGATATTTTATAGAAATGTGCAACCAGGTAGAAGAGAAAGAATATGATAAGTGCCTGGAATGAGAACCTTGTGCTCGTTTAGGTAACAGAGAATCCACGTGAGAAGGAGCATGTATGAATGCACTTCAGCTATGGGGGGAACAAACATTGCTAACAACCCTGTTACTATGGACTATAACTAGGTGTTTTATCATCCCATAATAATCTTAGTTTATGTTTTTTCTTGTTGCTGCTTTTGAGTTCTCTTGTCTCAGCAGCCTAGTGATGTTTTTCATTTTGCTTGGCTTCAGCATGTGTCAGCCAAGTCTGTGGGCCTTTGCTGAAGCTGCTGGGGCTTTGAAATGGTCTGCTATCAAGGTATGTGCTTGGCCAAGGTGTCTCTGGAGCTAAACCAAGTTTTGCTTTCGCTGTCTTTATGTAACACTGAGCAGGGTTTTGGTCTAGTTGGTTGCATTTTGAATAGCTCAATAAAATCAAGTTGTACCCTCTGTGAAAGTGGAACTTTTGCTTTACCTCTGGTCCCAATTTTATAAGGGAGAAGCAAGATAAATATTCTTTTTTGATTCTGTTCATACTGGCTTCATGTTCTGTGATGTCTATCAGGATATACACTCTTGCTGTTTTTTTACTTTTTCAAGTCAACTTCCTGTGAATCCAAGCCTGCATTGATTATGGAACATAGCAAATAACCTTTGCTAAATCCACATAACTAAGGATTTAACTTCCTATGATGTGCAAATATAATTAATTTTTAACTTAATACAGTTTTAATGTTTCAGGAAACTTACATTGCTGTTGCATACAGAGCAGCCTACTCATGATACTGCTCTTGTCACAA
Organism: Neodrepanis coruscans; assembly: GCA_013400695.1. Lineage (NCBI taxonomy): Eukaryota > Metazoa > Chordata > Aves > Passeriformes > Philepittidae > Neodrepanis > Neodrepanis coruscans. The sequence continues at coordinate 14,232 of VYZS01024767.1, forward strand.
GTGCATCCTGGCTCTGCTGTTTCCTTACCCTCACAGTCTGTCCTTATGCCTCTTACTGTGGAAACTGGTTTGGTGAAGTTTTTTTGGGGCAGCTTTGTCAACACTTTGATTTGGAAAAGCACAGTTTTCCCCAGCCTTGGCAATATCCACTGTTCTTTGCAAAGTCAAGTCGACTTTTCACAGTGACCTTGCTGTGACCTTGTTATCAGTCTTGCCATAAATAGTGTGATCCCTAATTAGTCCATCTGTCAGCTGTCCAGGCTCACTGGTGGGACATGAGCGTTGCCATGTAGATTGGAAAGCAGCTGAGTGCACAAAGAATGATAAATGAGAAATGTCAGGGTTTGGACCCTGGTAGGCGCCTCATCTCTTGTTGCAAACCTTGGCATTAGATCTGGTCTAGATGTTGTTCATCATCTGAAGGGAGGGTTAAAGGACACACTAATGAAATTCCATGGTAGCATCCACTTGGTCTTACAAAGCCTGGCTCTCAAGCAAAGCTTCCATGGACATGGGCACATCTGTTGTTGCATCAGGGAATGCCCACTTTTGTCAGCCTTGGGATTCAGTGGGTTTGTGTAGATGGAAAGTTGGGCCCTGGTCCCAGGAATAAGGCTTTTAATTACAGAGGCACTGCACTGTCTAAGCCCAACAGACCCCAAGTTAGTGGTTTATTCAGCTCTGAAGAACTATATGTTGCCGGGCTTATTTGATGAGCAGGAGGGTGGAATGGGGCGGGGGGGGCTCTTCTTGCTGTACCAGGGAGAAACTAAACTGGGCTTATTTGTGACTGCCAGATCTATCAGTAGCAGCTGCCTTTCACTGTCCATTTTGTGCCCACAGCTCTTTTCTGACTAACTTTTAATCCTGGCTCAGCATTTTGTGTGCATGCTATCAGAGGAGTTCGTAATCGATGGAAAAGGGGGAGTGTAAAGCCTGCAAGCAACCTCTGGCAAGGTAGGTGTGTGTGTGTGGGCCACACAAACAAAGGCCTGGCTATTGGGTGTGGTGGGAAATGACTCATGGACCTTTGGGTTTGTTAGGACCACGTGTAGCTGGAGGTGACCTTGGGAGCAAGTGAGTTGGGTGAAAGGCTGGCTGGTAACACGGCACTTCTGAACAGAGGCATCATGGCTTCAGAACCAAAAGATGCATTTCCCTACCCTTCCCTAAATCTGCTCCTGCAGAATGTTTTGGACATCTGCAAATGCTGTCCCAAATGTTTCAGCCTCTAATTCACTTGCAGGAAGCTCAGATGTCTTAATTTTTGTGCTTAACTGCTCTGATATCAGAGTATCCCAAAACTCTTGCTTGGTCTGGGGGCTTGGATGCTGCTCTGTAGAAACAAGGAGTTAATATCCAAGGGCTTTGAGCCAAAAATCAGTTCTCCTTGAACTCTTTGGAGTGGGCCCTGTGTGTGTGACACGATCTTTGTATTGATGACATGGATGGATCATTGGAAGGAAAACTGTCTCTAGGAGGGGATGCTTTGCAAATGCGCTTTAATGGGGGAAAAATCACCAGTAAATTGGAGAAATGTTTCTGGTGGCAGAGCGGCACCGTGGTGATGCCACATCACCCATGGCTTCTGCAGTGATTAAAAATAATGCTGCCCATTTTAGTTTTTCTGATTTTTATTTTTTTTTTGCTGAATGATCATCTCTCTCAAGACCATGCCTTGTTCAGATGCCTGAAATTAGGCACTCAGGAGTTGTGTAGGAATTTACATTTCCAGGCTCCTGCCAAGCCTTTGGAAGGAATTAGGAGCTGGGGAATGCTGTGGGCTGCTCAATAGAAGCCTTTTCTATTGTTTAGCAAGGGGCAGTAGTGTAAGACTAACAGGAACTCCACTTACAGCACTGTCCACTTACTCCACTATGCACTGTGTTGCCTAATGCTGTCAAGTCCTCAGGAACTGCTTCTCTACCTGCAAGGAAGGCAGGGATTCAAGGTGGTCATAGATTTGTAACTTTTACCTTCCTCATTGCTGCATGTGGTGTTAGAATCATGGAATCATTAACACTGAAAAAGACCTCTAAGGTCATCAAGTCCAACTGTCAACCCACCATGTTCACCTTGGATCCACGTCCTCAAGAGCCACATCCACACATTTATGAACACTTCCAGTGACTCCACCACTTCCCTGGGCAGCCTGTTCCAATGCTGGACAATCCTTTGAGGGAAAGGATTCTCTCATATCTGCTCGTTCTGGTTGCAGAACACCCTAAAATTAGGCTTGGTTTGGTAGCCTGTCCTTTGATAAGGGACTATGCCATGAAAATGAGCAGCCAAGGGCTTTGAGCTGAAATTGAGTTGCACCCATTGCATGAAGGCTTTTCCTGCAGAGTTCTGGTAGCAATGGTGACACTGGTATTTCATGGGGCCTTGCCTTGCAGGTGACACTGGTGAAGTGCCACCTAATAGGGTGTGTGATTGTGCTCTTACCTTTGAGCAGGGGGGTCTGCTCTCCACTGTCTGCGACTGTCCTGCAGCTTGCACACAGCAGTGTGGGGCTCAGAATTCCCTGGCCCAGCTTGGATTGTGGATAAGGGATCACAGCTAAATTCTATGCATAAGCATCTCTGCAATTCCTGAGGAGAGTGTGTCAGACATTGGTCAGTATTGGCTTACACAAACCATGAGGAAAGCCCATCTTGATCAGTCTGGACTTGCTCCTGAGCTCAGCAAGTGAAGATGCTGCAAGCTCTGTAACAGGAAAGTACCAAACTCAGAGTCCTGCCTCCTCATGAGTCACTGCATTATCCCATCACTCCCCTTCCACATCTCCTTCAGTTCATTCTGTTCTGTCTGTGTTTCTCTACCCAGGTAGTTCATCTTGTTGGTGCATCTCCGCTCCCTGCTGGTGTGATGTCTTCCTTCCCAGGGTCTCTGAGGGCACCCAGCCCCTGTTTGCCTGTGTGCCTTGGGAGTCTCTGCTGTGGCTTAGCTGTAGCATCCAGATTCACTGCAAGATTAGTGTTGTGTGTTTTGGGGGTTTTTGCTGGTAGCCAACAGAATGGGTTTTTTTTCATTCTTGTCTGGCACTACTTCAAGGGGGTAAATATCCTGCCCTGTCAGGTTTGCTCCAGCTCTCCTCATGTTTCAAAGCCAAGCTAGAAGTGTTCATGAGCAGACAGCTGTTTGCATTTTATGGTGCTGTTGGCTTTCTGGTGTGTGGACCTGTTGTTTTGGCCAAGCTACCAGCGAAACATTAACTATAAGGGCTGGCCATTTATTGTAACCTTCCCAGTGTGTTAGAGCTGGAGAAAGCCCCCCACACTCCTGGTTGCAGCTCCTCCACAGCAATTTTCTCTGTGGATCCCCACCTTGCTGCTGCCTGTGGCTTTCACAGCTGCTAGCCCTGACATGTCAGGACCCACAAGCACATGTCCTCCTGCAAGCAGATCATTCACTCATGAACTTGATCCTCTTACCAATTTTATCTTGCATCACTTCCCTATGTTTTCATTTCTCACAGACGTAACTTGGCATACCTGGGAAGCACAAATGCATTCATTGTTACTGAAGTAAAAACTCCTCTCCTTGAAAAAGCATCCCAAGGAAAGGTCTCGGAGTTTGTGGGTTCTTGGTGCATGAGGAGAGTATTTCTGCCCTGGAAGCTGCAGTCCCTGCATGGTGCTGAGCCATAGCCACTGCTGCAGTGCAGGTGATGCATCATGGCTCTAATCACCTGCTTTGGGTGAAATCACAGTTCAGAGCTCCCCTGAGAGTTTCCTCAGCTTCATGGCCACAGAACAGATGCTGCTCTTCTTCTCAGTGATCTGAACCACCAGTTTGCCCTTCAGCCCAGAACAGCCCTAATTCTTCAACCAGAGGAATAAACCAACTAGGGACTTATCAGGAGAGTGAGGCTTTTGGCCTTCCCTCCTCTCCCCCTCTGACTATATGAATGTTGGCACACTGGGACATCTGTCTGCTCTGGTCACCTTGTTCACAGCCTCCTGTGCCATCTGCAGGAATCATTCAGTAAAGGAATTAAAAAGCAAAAAGGTATAATGGCTTAATGAAGTTCTCATCTCATGTTCTGGAACTGGAACACTGTGGTGTTTGGGGAGTTGATGCAGGTGCTCCAAGAGCCAACTGACAATGAGTTATTCTGATTTTACAGTGGTGATCTTGAACAAATTATCCTTTGGGTACTTCCCAAGGGGAATGTTTGTTGACTTGGTTCAGAAAGGAAGTAAGGATGTGCATTTGCTTGGGAAAATTATTATCCAAATCATAGTGTTCTTTTGAAACTGTTGTTTGACTGAATACCAAAAAGATGCAATCAGAGACTTGCCTTAAAAGACCTTGGCAAGGCAGTGAATGGTAAAATTATAAATGTCTTCTCTCTTACTCCTTCAGAGCAGAATTATCAATACTTGGATTTAATTTTTCATCCCCAGAGAAGAAGTGAACCAAGTTTGCAAATTGATTGGACCAATGCAGTGAACCCAGCTGTGCCTCTTATGTGGAGCTGAACTAGAACAGCGTCCTTAGGAGCAGTGCTTGTCCTGGATTCACAGATCCAAGCCAAATCCCTCTCTCTCCTAAGGACATTTGGTAAGAAAGGAAAAAGGGAATGTAGAGCTGGAGGTTAGACATTTGGGTTTCATCCCATTGCTATCACAGCTATACCAGGGAAGCCTTTTAAGTTAATTTTAGCTGCAGCTTCACTCCCACTGTTGGAATGTCCCATCTATTTAGGCTGAAGGTATGTGGGGCAGGGACTGCTTTGGATCTGTTGCTATTCCCAGCTTTGAAGTACTTCCTCACCAATCTGGAGAAGCTGTTTCTCTTCACTAAGTACCACATTTCTCTCTTCCCCTCTCTTTCTTTTCCTCTCACTTGGTGCTTCTAGCAACACTTAGATCAAAACTCCTCTGCTGCCACCTCCACTTCTGTCCCTGGGTGGAGTTTGGCAAGGACTTGTTCAAGATGTTTTTCATTTTTGAGGCACAAAGTTCGTTTGTGGCTGGAAGAAATGCCATGTGCAGCAATATGTTTGGATCTCTTTTATGGAAGATGCTGAGAGCAGTGATGTCCTCCATGGCTTGCCTGGGCCCTCTGAGGTTGATCTTGGTGTAACCAAGCATGGGTGTCCATGCTCCTCTCCAAGGGGGACCAGAGCCCGTCAGACCAGTCTGGACTCCAGATTTGTGCTAGTCCTTGGAGCAATGAGCAGTTCCCTGTGCTGTCATCTCTTCCCTCTGGACCTGCCTTTTCTCTTTCCTCTTATCTCTGGCTGTTGTTTCTTAGATGTCTTGTCACTGGCTGGGAAAATTCAATGATCAGTTCAATAATAATTGTTCAAGCCACACTAGTGCTCTGAAATTTTTGTGGGCTCTGATTCATTCCCAGTGGATTGGGTGTGTTACATTGACTTCTGCCAGTGAGAACCCCAGTACTGATCTCCTGGAGGAAAGAGAAGATGCAGGAAGCTGAGCAATTAGATCAGCCCCCGAGATTTTCATTTATTTACATTTTTCAGCTCCTTCATTTAAATTCCTTGGATGGGTAGGTTTAATTTAAAAAAAAAAAAAAACCAAACTCAAACAACTAATTCCAGATCAGCAATGCCAGGAGGACACGTGCTGTAGCTGTGGACACTTTCTTCCCAGCCATTCCCTGTGAACCCAGGGAAGTCAGAGTGGCCTGGCCAGCAGCCTAACTCTGCTGCTGCTGCTGCTGCTGACACCTCCCCAGCAGAAGCGCTGTGTGGGCAGGCAGGTGGTTTCATCACGGGGAGGAGGAGGCATGCATCACCTTTTGTTTAAGCAGAAGCATCTTTTTGGAATGCTATCCACTTTATCGGTCAGGGCTTGAATGCCAAGCATCCAGGAGAGGCTGGATATTGTAATTACCACAAGTGGAGGCAGGCTGCTGCTCCTGCCCGCCCTCCCAGAGAGGAAGAACCTGTTGAATTTGCTAGGAGCTATTGCTGTGAGGACGAGAGCTACGCTTCCTGCCAGTGGATGAAGTAGCTGCTCCAGAGCTATGCTGTGGGGAAGAGGCAGAGGCTTGGATATTGGATGCTGGATACCCGTTTGGGTTAGAGCCTCCACTTTTGCCTCCTAAGCCCGGGGAGGAAGAATACACAGCGCGTTCGCTCCAGGTTGGGTCAGCCCAGGATGGCTGCGCTCTCTCAGCACCTGAGGATCCTGCTGTGGAAGAACTGGCTGAGTGTGAAGAGGCAGCTGGTGAGTGTGGGAACAGGAGCAGAGGAGGGGGAACTTGGAAATGGCAGGAGCTGAGCAGCAAGGGGAGCCCTGCAGGGAGAGGAAGGTCACGGTGTTAAAATGGAAGGCTGGTGGTAGGAAGGAAGGGAATGGCATGGAAGTGAAGGTGGGTCTTTTGAAGCCGGAGTAATTGGGTCTTGCATTGGAGCTCGTGCATGAGGAGTCCAGACTGGGCACCATGGATGCCACTCTTGTTCCTTCAGGACAACTGTCTGTGCCAACAAAAGCACACACAAACTCAGCCTGAATTCAGGCTGCAGTTCTTATCTGCTCCCATGTGATCAGGCCCTATGGTTGGTGTACAGCCCCTCCGGGATCTGAGCGGGGAATGGGGGATGCCCTTATATAGATCCATTTGTAAAGGATGCACAAAGAAAAAAGTAGCTCAGAGAGATGCAGGTAGGACAGACTTCCAGTGCAGTCCAGTGTGCTGCAAATCAAACATCCCAATGGTCTTCCTTTCCCGAAGATAAACCTGCCTGGGAGTTTTGTTCCAGTCCAGTTTTGGTGCAGCTGCTTGGTAACTACAGCAGAAGTATCCTGAGGTTCATGGGAACACAGCCTGTCCTCTCACTAGTAACCCAAACAAGGTGGGTTTAAACTTGCCTTGGTGGAATGGGAGCCTTGGCAGGTGCAGCAAATGCTGACAGAAGAGAAGTGACCATGGAGGGTGTGATATGAGGATGGAGGGAAAGGCCCTGTGCCAAAGTGTCCTTCTGCAAGGTCAGTTCTTGCCTGCTGTGTTCTCACTCTCAGCTTTGGAGCCTGATTCAGAGAAGTGCTGAGTTCCTCTAACTCCTTGTGATGCTCCATAGGAGCTGTGGATAGGAATCCAAAGGATTCCTCACTGCTGCAAAACACACTTTTTTTGAGATGCAGAAGAATCCAAATAAATTACCTCTAATTTCTCTAGAGAAATTATAACAGCCTCATTAAAACAGAAGGCTTGGGTACTCTTGTGTACCCAGAGTAAATGCCAGCCTAAGCCTTACCTATGCTTTGACCAGTCTCACTTGCTTTAATTCTGCTCTCCTGTGGAGTTGAAATATCAACTCTGTAGAATTGAAATGTCAATTAAAATAAAAATCTGGCCACAACAGACTATTTTATGGCAGGCATCCCCTGCAACTCTCCTTCATTTCCCTCTCTTGCTCCAAATTAGGGACCTTGCTCAGATTGGAGAGGGTTTGAGGAGGTAAAGCCAGACCTCTGCTCCCAAACACATCCTGATTTCTGTCCTCCTGTTTGCCTGTTCTTTACCTGTGTAATCTGACTTGCCTTGCAGACCAGGCTGTTAGAGAGCTTTTTCTGGGAGGGAGGGAAGTGTTTTGTTGTGCTTCTCGGTTTCTGATAAGGAGTGAAGGTGGTTCCTGCTGCTGCAGTGATGTTGGCTGCCCTCTCTGGGACTGACTGGAATGCCATGGGATGGTCTGACACCAGGCAGCTCCCATCCCACCCCTGCAGACTCGAGTGCTCTCCTGTTCATCAGCCTCTCCAGGGCTGGCAAACACATTTGCTTCTACCTTTTGCTTTACACTTTATTTCTGTGTGCCCACACCCAGAGATACTCAGTAAGGCCTGAGAGATTAAATCAACTTTTAGCAGTGAAATAATGCAGCTACCAAGGGATTATGCAACTGACATCACAGCTCTTAATGTCCCAAGAGCCAAACTGAGGTTGGTTATGGTTCCATTCGAGTCAACATGTTCCACCTGCAAGCTGTTTGGGCAGGGTGGTTGTCTTTGACTAGAAATGCCTGGGACAGTGGGAATGCTCTGATGTTGCAACTGATGTGCCCAGCTACTATTAAATCCAATTAAGTCAAAGGACAGAAGATAATAAGGGAAGGGCTGTCTAAAAAAGTGGGGAGTACAAGCACCAAAAATTGGGAGGCACAATGATGTCCCTGAGTAGAAACTATCAGTATTCATTTATAGTCCCAAGAATGTGACAGATGTCTGGCCCTTCCTTTAGGCAGCTTCTGACTAATATCAGTTTCTGTGCTGTTACCCCATAATTTTGCTTCAGCCTGTGTGACACTAAACAGGGAGGCTGCGTTAATGACACCGTTTGCATGTGAATTAATCACAGTTAAACTGCGTGTTTGGGGACCGATTACAGGGAAAGCATCTGATACAAAAACTTATAAAAAGATGTTGGTTTCAGTGATGGATCTTGTTATAAGTTATCAGTGTGTATATGAAAGGCAGGAGCTGTCTGTGAAAGCTGAAGTGGTGCTGAATGCTGAAATTATATGAATACCCTCTGTGAAGGGATGTGTGGGGAGGTGCCTTGTGGTTTGATGTCTGTCAGTTGCCTATTTTAGGGCATGAATTTGCTCCTGCTTTCAAGCCTGTGTCACCTCATCAGGGATGATAGGGATGGAGTGGCTGTAAAACAACCATCTTTAAGCTGAATTGCTCTCCAGGATTGGTTTGTCTGTCTGTTTGGCTTTATGTTCCAGTAAGTGTTACAGGAAATGAATACATGGTTATAGGCTTGGAATTACTTTGGAAAAACAGTTTGGGGTAATATGTGCTGATCTGAAAAAAATAGCAGCACAACGATGAAAAACGGGATTATTTTGAAGACAGACATCTTTGCAGCTACAAAAATTGGCATGAGGATGGCACAGCAATTTTGTAGAACAGAGTAGCTTCAGCTTAACTCCTGATGGATGGAAAACTCTAATCTAGTAAGCATGGCAGCAAGGTAGCCAGCTAGTGCAAAAGCAGTTGATTAATAGAATAATTGCATTTTCCTAGCTCACAAAACTCTGAGGCTTGTAGTTTTAAGATTTTGGGCCTCCTCTCTGGACTGGTTTACTACACTAGATGATGACCTGCCTGTATTTTCTTAACTCTTATCCATTGAAATCATCAACCTTCATGTCAGGCACAGGAGTTCTATACAAGTTCCTGTGTTTTTCAACATACAAGCCAAATTCTACATCATTTTTCTTCCATCTTAGGTTAGAAATTAGGAAGAAATTCTTCCCTGTGAGGGTGGTGAGGCCTTGGCACAGGCTGCTCAGAGAAGCTGTGGCTGCCCCATCCCTGGAAGTGTCCAAGGCTGGGTTGGACAGGGCTTGGAGCAACCTGGGATAGTGGAAGGTGTCGCTGCCCATGGCAGGGGAGTGGAACAAGATGGGCTTTAGGGTCCCTTCCAACCCCATTGGATTCATGATTCATCTCAGCTCATTTATATGGACTGCTGAGGATGGGAAAAGGAAAAAGATTTGGGTTGCTGAGATCAGAAGCTCATGTGAGGGATCTTGGTGATGGGTGTTCACATGTGACTCCTGAGCTTCTCTAGTTGCACAGCTCCATAAACTCATTCCCTCACTGTACTTGGGCTCCACATCTTGCAGAGAACCACTATGAAAAAAATCCTTTCTTTCAGAACTCAACTGTGAGGCTCAACTGTTTGTGAAGAACAGTGAAATTTGGTGGGGAGGAAATGTTGTAGACTTGTCAAACACTCTAATTTTTGGGTATAACTAAATCAAAGCCATATTTACCCATTACTTGAGCAGTGTCTTTCCCTGAAAGTGAAATCAACCTTTCACAGTTCAGCTCCTTTATCTCACCATCAGAGTATCCAAAAGCCCTGGGCTTCCCAGCATGCTTTTGCTCTTACATAGCAGTGTCTCAGAGCTGCATAAACACTGTCCCCAGTAATTACCAGCCAAACCAAAACACAAGGAAGCCTTGTGTTGTTTTCAGCCTTGTTATTTGCTCCCAAAATCTCGGGTAGTTTTTCTTCCTGCATAGATAATGCTTGGGTTTTAATTGTATGCATACCGAGACAGGTGTGATTTACAATGCATCTTGTAACTCATTTAGGGCACTGCTTGTACATTCCAGACAGGCTCTGGGACACATCAACGCGACGAACGTCACCGATATATTTTCATTGCTGTTTTATAGGTATGGTCGTTTGTTTTAATTTCCTGGCCCGTGGTTGTTTTCATAATCTTGGCCATTATCCGTCTCAAATTCCCTCCAGAACCACAGCAAAACTGTAAGTAACTGGTTTGTTTTTATGTCTGTGGGGTTTAGTTCTCATTTCAGTGACTGATGTGTTCATTGGATGTGTTTTGTTACTTTTACAAATTTGGTTCCTTATAGTTTCCAGCGGAGATTTCCTGGGATGCAGCATGCTGCAAATAAAATGTGTGTCTTTCTCTGAGGTTGTTTCTGCTTATGGGTTTTGTTGGGTTTTTTTCAAATTAGCTTTATAATTAGAAAACAACTTTAAAGAACTGTCTCATTGGGATTTACTCAGATATTGCTGTTGTAGACAACAATATAAATTTACAGGATAAACTGAGGGAGAAGAGGGCAGCTGGGGCAAGAACTTAGTGAAATAACTGAGGGCAGAGGCTTCAAGTGTAATTATGGAAGTGAGGTAACAAACATGAGACTGGTCAATGTGAGAGGTTTTACCCTGTGTGTGCCACAGGCAAAATATGCATATTTAAGCACCTCACTGCTAAGACTCAGCTGGAAAGTGGTAACTTGGTTTGGCTCCTGTGGCCTGACAGTGTTTGTGAGCCCTTTCTAATAAAGATAGCAGTTCTTTGGGTGGGTGAAGATTGTTGGGGTTCAAATGGGTGAAGAGTTTGCATGAACTGGTTCTTACTTGCAAGCTTTCCTTCTTGGGTCAGGAGAACCTGTCTGCACCTCAGAGCAAGGATGCACTTGGACCTACTCTAAAACTCTTCCCCTGGCTAGTGAGGCCTTGTCACCATCAGAAGCAGCATGTCCCAGCCCAGGACATGTTTGTTCATGAAGTTATACAGTAAAGCAGAGCAAGGGGTTTATACATTTGGAAGCCTTTCCCCCCTTCCACAGTGTTAATTTTGAGTTGGATCAAATCATAGAGTCATAGAATGGTTTGGATTGGAAGGGATCTTACAGATCATCTCATCATTCATGCACACTGGAAATGTTTGCCCTCGCAGGAGTGACTCTCTGATTAAAACCCTCCTTTTTTTTTTCTGAGTGATGTGTGAGAAAGAGCCACATTGTGGCAAACCTTAGGCATACAATTAGGACAGCCCTTGTGCCAGAGAGCTTGTAGCCTAATCTGGGTGAAGGTTTGTAGACAGGGATGGTAATTCAGAGCAAATGACTTTCTGAAAGAGTCACTTTTTAACCCCTGCAAAAGACGTCTTTAGGCCTGTTATCTATTTCATATTCTTCCAAATTCCCTTGAACCAGCTGGAGCAGGCAAGACAGGACACATTGTACTCAGGGAAAATCCCGGATTTTGCCAAGTGTGGAAAAGGCAGTCCTCCCACTCTGCTCTGTCACCTGTACTTCCTGTCCCTGATAAATCTGATAAGATGTATGTCAAGAGAGCCAGCTGGATGGTGAAATACTTATTCTTTTATCTGGTGGTTATTAGTTTGAATGTGTATTCATTTGGAGTATTTTTGCTCTGCGTTAATGGATTAACAGCAAGCATCTCCATCAATTGTGCTTTGCAGTAAAAAGAAAAGACTTGGAAATATCTTTGGATTAGTTCCCTTTTCTTCTGTAGATTTATTTTATTTTGGTACAAGTCTCAGTAAATATGTGAGTAGGTGTCTGTCTCTCTTAGAAGTGGATGATAGGAACTCTCTACTGCAAGAGTGGTTTTATGCTGGAAAATAATGGTTTTGGTGTGTTTTTTGTGATCCAGATGTTCAGGGACCATCTAAGAATCTCAGGGGGTTGGAGAAAAATGTTACCAGAGCATCAAACAGCCAGTTTCTGCTGCTTTTCTAGTTAAATAAGAATAGCTGCTTGACAATTACTCTTTTTTCTTTTTTTTTTTTTTTTTTTGTCAGCTGGGAAAAAAAAGTAACAAANTTTTTTTTTTTTTTTTTTTTTTGACAGCTGGAAAAAAAATGTATCAACTTTTTGCTTGAAAAGCAAAAGATAAATCACTTGGGAACCTCCTTTCCTGTTAGAAAAGAAAGGCAGGCGGGGGTGGACACATCTAGGAAAACTATCACAGGAGGGGGTTTTGTTCGTTTTGAACAGGAGTAAAATCCACCTTCTGCTGAGTTCCAGTGCCTGCCTTAGCACAGAATCATTAAATAGTGACAAGAAGAGTTTCCAGTTCTGCTGTCAGGAGATTACTGCAGGTAGACAAAAGCCAGGAAGCACAGAATCAACGGCACAGAGACAGAATGAGCTACTCAGATGCTGAGGTTTGGAGACTTAGAGATAACCCCACAGAAAATCTCAGTCTGTAACCTTATCTCGTGTATTCAGGGCCACAGAAATATCAGGAAATCTATTATTTTTTTCAATTAAAACAGCTCAAATTCGAGACAGTACATTCTTCTGAAGAACATCTAACACACATTCAATAGGTGATGGATTATGTAGAGAAATTACCTGGCAAATATCAGTCAAGAATGAAAAAGTGGCAAGAGCTTCCTGCTTGTGTTGAATTATATTGTGTAGCACCTAATGCAAGGGGAGCTTGTGCCAGGCTGAGCTTTGGAGAGAAATAACTTGCCAAGTAAGTGTCACCAGGGAAGAAGATTCTCATGGGAAAACTGGGAACTGAGGAAAACAAGGAACTGAAATGTATCTGATACATAATTTTCTTCACAACTAAAGCATCTTGTATCTAAGAGGTGAAAAACTACCTCTCTTCTTTATTCTGGCCATGTGTTTGATGATGTGTTTCCAGGTCCACAGAGATTATTGTCAGGAGAAAGGAAAAAGAGATTTCACTCTGTCTGCATTCCCAGTTCCTGTGATGTTCTCAAAGTCTAACCAAACAAACTCCCCATCCAGTTTACTATGCACACCACAGTTGTGGCTTTTCACCTTTTTATTTCAGCCTTTGTCTTTGCTAGACGGTGTTGGGATGTGTTTTGTGGTGTGTGCGTGTGCAATAGGAAGCTCTGGACTGGAACAGGTGAAAGCCAGTGAACTGTGTTGGATGGTATTGTGCCTGTATCACCTGTTTTCTGGCGCAGGGACAGAAGTCCCTTTCCATCCTACAGGTTTTTGCAAGGTATGGGAATTGTGTGTGAGATACAATCTGTCCCTCAGGGCTCAACCCACTCAGTCTGCAGAGGAGCCCAATTACACTCCCGGCTTTAACGAGCCCCGTCACACCCGTCACGCCCTCCCCGCCCGCTTTCTTCCTTCTCTGTTGCCCTGCTCTCCCCTCCTGTCAGTTCCACCTCATCCGTATTCCCTGTAGAAGCTCTCCTGGGTGTGGTTAGTCCAACATTCCCTCGGAAACGCTGCTCTTCCACAGGGAAAATACGGGAGAAGCCTTGCTCCCGTGTGCTGCGAAAGCCATGCCTCATTCACGGGTATTTTTCCTTCTTCTTGGAAAGAAGCTACGCTCTTGTGTCTGGTCTGAAATCCTCCAAATTCCGCCAGGGAATTTGTTGCCCAAACTCCTCTCAGGGAGGCACATCTTACCCTTCACCTCTGCCCAGAGTTTCCAGCTGGATTTCACCACCTTTGTGGAGGTGCCCGCAGGGTGTATTGCATCTATGACAAAGATAATTGTCACTGACTCAGTAGCAGAGTCCTTCACGAAGCTGCTCTTTGCAGCCAATATTCTGGGAGAATATCATGATAATTGATCACTAGTCTGTTGCCCAGTACCAGCAGAGCTGTTTAGGTCTAGTTTAAAGCCAGAGCTGTGTGGCACAACACTACTAATTTAGTCCCAGACCTTGAGCTTGGTTGGTTCTCAAGGTGAGGGATGGCTGTGGCTGCCAGGACATGTGTGAGCGCAGGTGACATGGAGCAAGGTGGGCCACAGCACTGCTCTTCCTCTGAGATCCCATCCTGGAGCTGAGAAAGCTCAGAAAAAAAATCTGCACTTTAAAGGAATCTGCTTCATAGTTGCTGAGACCTGAACTCATCTCTTTTCCCAATAGGGTGGAAAAATTAGTAGGTTCCCATGCTAATTACAGGGAGTTGGGATGGTGGCTCAGCTGTATAGGCCACTCCACTCATTTGGATAAATCATGGGTATTTATGCAAGGCATAATCCACCCCAAGGGTTCAGCCTACTCTGTACACAGACTTCCAGCTATCCTTCACCATTTGCCTGTGGTGGAGCAGCCCCACTCCTCATTTTCCATTACATTGTTTCATTTTCTTCCCCTACTTTTCTGACACTTTTCTCCCCTTTTCTAGGCCATACATCAGATTTCTGTCTGCAGTGATGAGCAAAACAATATTGTCAGCTCTCCTGACATACATAAGCCATAGAGTTCCCTGCATTTTGTCCAAGCCTCTACTTAGCTCAGAGACCCATCACCTAAACAGAGCAACTGTGAAGTTTGGAATGCCTCCCTTTTTATAAATCTCCACATCTCTATTTCTTTCCACAGACTCTTCTGCCTCATGGGGTGTGACTGAGGGATGTTGAGAGTTGGAGATGGGAACTTCTGAGTTATCACTGCTTTTTCCTTCCCCACTGAATTACACCAGGACCTTGGGGCAGTCACTTAATTCCAATTGACTTCCTGAAGCATCTCAATCCGGATGCTGGGATCTGAAAGGGCAGAAGTATTTTTCCAAAGGTGTTGAGCAGCTTGGCTTGAACTGGAGTGGGCAGTTGTTGATGTCTGTGTTTCTGGAAAGGAGGTCACTTTTGTTTAAGGAATCTAAACCTGGACTCTGGAGACACTCAGCATTGACAGATGTTGGTTGGGTAAACACAGCTTTTGTACAGGTGTTTTGTTTGTTTTTTTTCGAGAGTTAAGATATGGATTTAAGCTTTTAGGTTCCAGCTTCTTCCTGGGAAATGTTCCCACTCTCTTCTTAGGTCCTATTTGTGCAGTGCCCTGCCGCTCATACAGACAAGAGCAAGTTGGCTGTTTTACAACACCAGGTTGGCCTTGTCAGCATTAAATATTGCTTAAAAAAAAGCCCTGTAGGAAAAGGGCTCATGTACAGTTCCTGTTCTCTCCTGTTGTCTGTGCTTCAGGCAGTGGAGCATCCCTCCACAACCTCTGGGGTCCCTCCTCCTCAGCTCTACCCTATGGTGCAGACATCAGCTCTGTCATTTCCTCATCCTGACCTGGATTTGCAATTCCTCTTGGAAGGGTTCCACATCCCTCCTTTGCTCCTTGACTTTAGTTCAGGGGTACTTTCTCCTCCCTTTACACCTGCTGCTTCCTCCACTCCTTTGTGATTTTTATGCTCTCTGGTCTTTGTGATCTCCCTGAGCAGTACATGAACCCAACACAATCAGATTCAAGTGCTGATTTTCAATTTATTAAATAAGGGGGTGGAAGGTGAAGGTCTGTGGGCGAGCAAAACTAGCTTGCCTAGTCTTAATAAGCATGGAAGTGTAGATGATGTCTACTCTGGGCTGGTCCTATTTGCAGATCCTGCAGTGCTTGAGGGAAGAATTAGGCAATGAAATGAAACACTTCCTCTGTTGGGGCTACCAAAAGAGGGAGGAGTCTTACAGTGAGTTTGCAGCTTTGAACACACTGTGGTTGGCAGACAACTGAGGACATTGTGTTATTGAGACACAAGGATGCTGCTGCTGGAAAATGAAATATGGAAGGTTTCTAAGTTCACCCAAACACACTGGGTATCTGGTGGGGGGTTAAGTGGAGTTATCTGGGGTCCTGCTGAGCTTTCATGTCAAAAAATAGGAGCTGGGAAAGGAGGTTGTAGTGAGGTGGGGGTCGATCTGTTCTGCCATGTCTCATGTGAAAGGATGAGAGGAAACAGCCTTAAATTGTGCCAGGGGAGGCTCAGATTAAATATTAGGAGAAAAGATTTCACTGAAAGAGTGGTCAGGCATTGGAATAGTTGCCCAGGAAGGTGATGGAGTCACCATCACTCTGATAGGGTAAACACTGAGGCTGTTGTGGGTCTTGCAACTTGAGGGTAAGCTCAGGGAATCTTTTCTTTCAGCATCGTTCAGTTACAGAGGTAAATGGCATTGCTGCTGGATGGCCAAAAATAAGGTGAAAGAAATCATCTTGTAGCTCCAAAGTGGCTTTAAAGATGAGGTCTGTGATACAGAAAGGAACAGGGAGAAAAATCCCCAACCATTAGCTCTGATCCAGCACAGCTCCTATGTGTGTGTGTTTAACCTGCAGTCTGAGTAATCCCATTAAAATCAGCAGGGCTAATCACTGCTGTGCTGTGGGCTTTGGACACACTGAACGAGATTTGGGCTGTGCTGCCAGGAACTGGAACACTTATTGTCCTCACCCCTTTTTTTGCAACTAGCATGGGACTGATGTGGGCACTGGTCCCACAGGTGTGAAAAAGGTGAAGTCCCAGCTGGCAATTGTGTGCTGGTGCTGCTCCCACTAAAGTGCTCATTCCCAGGTAACTAGGATATGCAGGTCCCTTTTTCCAGCTCCAAAATCAGATATGAGTTTGAGTGCATGAATATCACAGCAATACAAGAGCCATGGCAATTTTATACACTCTTGTAATAGGTAAGGGATAGGCCAGCTGGCTATTTGGACCATTCCCCATGTGTGTAAGAAGTACCCTGCTTCAAAATTAGTCTTTTTCCATAGGTTTGATGATTTAGTTTAGTTTTCAGATAACATCAAAAGTCCCAGCATTATCATAAAGCTTTCTACAAAAATCTAGGAAGTTATTGATAAATGGATAAGGACAAAGCTGGAAATGGGCAGCTGTGTGTGGCTGAAGAGAAAGAGTATCACTGTCATGTCACAAAAGAGACACATTTGTCTTTTTCATTGTCTAAAAAAGCAGAGGAATAAAGTTTAAAGTAGTGTTGTGTGACAATGGGAAAGACTAGAAAGAAAAGAAGAAGGCTTAGACATTTGGCTTAGATAGTTGGGAGGAGGTCATCATGGCAGGAAATATTTTCATTAGATGTTTTTGTGACTTGGTAAATAAATATGGGTCACATATAAACAGTCAGAATTGCTGCTCTGGGTTAGACCCCACTGCTCAGGTATGATTGAGAGAGGGTGTAGGAACACACAACACAGAGTGTTTCCTCCACTACAAAAATCCTGAAAAGGTTTAAGTTTTCTTCAGCCAGAAACTGAAGAGGTTGAATCCCAGGAACCATGTTTAGTAGCTGCTGACAAATCTATTTTTGTGAATTTGCCTAATTCTTTCTAAATGAGCATCTACTTCTGCTTTTACCCTGTGGCAGTAAGTTCCATAACATTTTGATACGTGTTAAAAAAGGTATTTTCAGGCCCTTTTGCCAGGTTCCTCATGATCTCATTGTTTTTCTCTGTCCCTGTGTTGGAAGGGATGATTGTTTACTCACCCTTTTCATCACTGGTCACAATTTCATTTATTTCTTTACCAAACCACTTTTTGGCCATCTTTTTCTTAGTTAAAATGTCCCAGCTATTACATCTCCTTGTATGATTTGGCAATGATTGAATTCATTTTCAATTAAACACAATGCTTCCTAATGAAGCCATTTGCTCATTAATGCCTCTAATTTTGACTTGAGATTTATATGGATTTTTTAATGAACTATGGAAGGAATACAAGAGGACTTGGAGCATAAGGTACAGGCAGTATCAGAGTGTGAATTTTGAAGCCAAGGGAATTTTTTCAGGCCCAAGGAGTGATGCTGACACAACACTAAACTAGAGAAAAACTCAGCTGGGGGCTGCTGTGGTCATGGTGCTGTGCTTGGGATCCACTGAATTGCCCAGTTCCTGATTGCATCAGTGAATGGTTGGGCTCAGCTAATGCAGATTTCTGAAACCTCGGTGCCATGGAAGCAGAAAAATCAATGTGGCAACGTGAAACATGGTCCATTTAGATTTAAACATTTCGGTCAATTTCAATTAATCTTATAGATCTCAGGGAAATAGTAATTTCCATCCTTCTTGTATGACATTTATTACTACCCTAACATTTTTCACTGTTATTATACCAAGCACCTTTACCTGAGGAAAACAGAATGTTTTGCTCGTGTTGAAGGGAAGTGTGTTGGAATTTACAGCATTTGGGAAGTAGGAGAAATTAATTTTCGTCATTTTATTCTGAGTGAGAGCAAATGTGGAAATGCCAGCATTTCCAGTGGTATGCATATATTATGGGCATATTCTGTTTATTATTACTGCTCTGCATGCCTTATTTCTTTCCAGCTTTTGGAGATGTGGCTGGGCTAGTTGGATGCTACTGAACAGGGAGAACCAGCCAGCCCGTGCTGCACTGAGCCCTTGGCCTTGTCTGCACTTTGGGATGTCTGTGTTTCCTTCAGTTTTGGGGCCCTTCTTTCATTGAGGATAGAAAATCAAAGCTCTCAGAAGGGACAGCAAAAGTCTCTGTGCTTGGGAATCTGCTGCTGGCAGAACCTGAAGTCAGTCTTTACTAACAGGATCTGGACTTGGGTTTTGGTTGCAGACAAGTCAATTTGACCAGGAATATGTAAGAGTGATCTCCCAGTGGGGACAGTGGTCTCTCCCTCTCGACTCACGAGGCAGTGTAGTGGAACTTATAGGAAATCAAGAGGTTTAAACCTAAAGGCAGTGGGGAAAATGAGAAAAATTGTCATGTGTTTTGGTTCTGCTCTATTGTGTGGTGTGGGACCATGAAGGATGTGGCATTGCTATAGGCTTGAGTGGGAGAAGGAGCTGCCTTCTCCAGCCTGTGGAAGACTAAGGCATTCCCAAAAGTACAAACACTGTGAAAGTCAGTAGTCACTGAGAGACTGTTCTTTAAAATGTGCAGAGCATTTACAACTTCCCTTCTGTGATGTTCCACAGCCAGTGCTTACATTGTGTCCTGATGTCACTGACATGCTGGATAAATGTCAGCCACGGCACGGACAGGCAGTTATGTACATCTCCTGAAGCACTGACAGGAGTGGGGAGCCAGCTTCCTCCCTGGCTGTCCTTACAGTGGTTACAGGGCCAACAATGAGTCTGTACTGAGCAGGACAGCCCATGTGGAGTCACATCCTCCTGCCACGAGAAAGTGGAGGATGGAGCAGAGAGCACATTAACCTCTTGATTCACCTTCTCATCAATAAATTCCTTCCTTTGCAGGATGAGAGTGACTTACAAGAAAGAACTCTGATCCTATGCCATGTTTTTCTGAGGCTTGGGCTCCCAAATCCTTCATGTTTCCTGCCAGGTGCCTTATGCTCTGGCTCTGGTCTGCTCTCAGGCACACAGGCCAGAGGCAGCACAGGCAAAAGCTGAGCTTCCCATGGCTATGCTGCTCAGCTTCTGTTAAACTGGGTTGGTGGCTTCTGTGGCCCCTGAAGGATGTGATTTTCAAGGCAGTATGAACAGAGGGGCGAGTGCTTGGTGGTTCTGATGGTGGTGAGGTTGACAGCTTGTTGTCTGGGAATGACAGACCTGTCACACCAGCCTGGCCACCCTGTGCTTGGTTCAGTGAGCCCAGTGCACAAAGAAGGCAGTGTGCACACTGTGGGTCCTTCAGCATCAGCTGCCCTGTGAGAAAGGAAGGCTGGGACTCATCTCCCAGCAGGACATGTCTGCAGGAGGAGTGTCTGCATCTGAACCAGGTCTGCAAACTCTCCCTGGAGTCAGTGGAAATCTCATCAATGCAGCAATTAATTTCATCCTGGTAGATAAGCCTGTGTAGCTGTTTGTGCGCTTTACATGGAGCACAGTTAGATACTCAGGTCTGACTTACATCAAATGGGAATCTGGCCCAGGCACTTCAGATTCTTTTGTGAAAAACTTAATTCTCTAACTGCTGTGTGAACCCAGGCCTCTTGCAGAAGAGCCCTCTCTGGCACTGCCACTGCCTTTGTGCCAGTAACATCGTGGGGTTACTCTGGTTCCTGCCTGCAATGTCTCAGTGATGGATCAGGCCCCTTGGCTGTATCCAGCTGCCAGCAAACTGCTCAGCAGCTGCTGCAGGTTGGCAGAGCCTCACTGAGTACTTCAATTGTATGGGCCAACGATGTCTTCACAGGCATTGTGCCACCACCATGAGTAGCAGCACTTACAAACTTCAGGTCACGAGTTCCTGTCCCTTTGTATTCCAGGCTGCTGTTTCACAAGAAAAGAAAGAACCAATATCATCCCTCTGTCACTGAACACCTCGCTTGTGGTAGAGCATCTGATTGTTTAATTGTCCACTTAGTTCAAAGTGTGACACCTTTGAGTCCAATTTTAACATTCATCATTGCTACTTGTACCTCAAGGAATGTCTTCCTCTGCTCTGGATTCATCAGGATCTCTTGCATGATCATCCCTGTAGACATCTTGCATGTTTCCAGGGAAGACCAGTGCTCCCCAAGCTCCCAGATCCATCCTTGTAGTTCCCCACTCTGCTGGTCCCCTAAGAGTCATACAGCTTTAGCTGCTCCAGGTCTACTAAGAGACACAAGCTTAGTTCTGGCCCTTGGTGGTGGTAGATATGGAGGGTGTAGCTCTTTCCCATCATTGTGGTTAGGCTCTCCATCCTGAAATTTGTGGCCTTCCAGGTCTTTGAAGCTTCATTGTGGTTGGGACACGGATGAAGTGACTGGTGTGCGAGTCAATTCCCTGCACGGGAATGAGGGTGTGGGAGATCAGAAGGAAGAGGAGAGAAAACTGCCCATGTGTGTGTAAAATGTCATTCCATGGGGTTGTAATTTCCCAAGGGCAAACATCATAGACACGACTGCAATATTCACATAAGGATGCTTCCAGAGTAATGTGCCCTACTCTGAAGTTTCCCTCATGGGCAGCAGATTAATTATACTTCAAAACCTGCAGAGTGGTGTAAGCTTGGTCCTGTGGCCCCAACACTAGAAGGTCTGCCTGTAGGGATAAGAGAGGTCTTCTGGTCTCCTTGGTGCTCTGTGATTACCAGGAACTGGTTCAGCCTGCTGTGCAACTCCTGAGGGATGGAGGGACGTAACTCCTGAGTTGGTTTGAGGGATGCTGTGTTTTGAGGATGCTTGGTTTGGGGGAGCTTTCCACATCAGGTAGCCTCCTCCCCTGGGTGGGTATCTCTGTCCTCTACTTTTCTAGGCCAGGTCTCTGCTGAGGTGTACAACAGAATCACAACACCATCAAAGTGGGTGCCTTGACCTCTGCAGATCTCAGCAGTCCTCTGTGCCAGTTGTTTGCCCACAGCAGTGGGAACTCCCCTGCTAAACCATGAGCTTTTGCATTTTGTCCTAAAATGCAGTGCACACTCATGGGCTGTGACCAGCTGTGCTGGGGGAAAGTCCAGTCTCCATCAAAAAGACAGGCAGCCATGGACTCCACCTAGCACTGCCATCCCCTTTGGGAACATCTGGGTTTGACAAGTGCTGTAATGAATAAATGTAGTACAAATGTAGTTCTGTGTCCTTGTTGGAGTGGTTAGAGATAATGCTGTGTCTGGGTAAGAGTCATGGGTCATCTGTGAAGACTAAAGAGCAAGGTAATCAATTACCACAAGCCTGCCTGCAGGCCTTTAGTAAATCTGGCTGCTTTCCATGGCAGAAATAATAGCAATGTCCTTTGCCAGGTAATTTTCCAAATGATTATTTTAAATAATATGTTGCTGTGATCCAGCAAAAGAGTGTGGAGATTTATTGGGGCGTTTGTCACAGCGAGGAAAAGCAGCTGGTGAACTCTGTGGGCTGGCAGTGAGCAGCACAGGGCAAGAGGCACATCAAATACTCAAGTGTCTCATTGCTCAGGTCCACTCGGGGTTTGGAGAAACAGGAGACAGGGACATACATCTTGTCCCTCAGCACTGCCAGCATCCCAGGTCACCAAGCAGATGGTACTGGAGCTGCTCAGAGGCAGGAGGAGACACAGGGAGTGGTGGTGACAGATTGCTCCTCTCCTTTCCCAGGGCAGGTCTGAACAAAAGGCAAAGGAGGTTTGTTGGTCCTGGACCCATTGCTCCTTCCTGTGGTAAAAGCTGAGACAGAGCTCTGTTTTAACAACCTGGCTTGGAAAAGGAGATTGTGGCGTTGGGTGGAAGCTGATCCAACCAAGCCCTGGAGAATAGGCTCTTACAGGTGCTCCAGGTTGCTCTGGCCATCTGCCTGCTTTTGTTTTAGTTTAGTTTTTAAAGGCAGAATTAGGATATCTTAAACCTAGGGGTTTTTTTTGTCATTTCTTGTTCATTTCTTGCATTTTAGAGTGGAGGGGGGAAATCTGCAGTTCCTTCAGGACTGTCTTACAAACAAAGAGTTTGACTCTTTTCTTATTAACTGGGACCCTAAGCAAGTGAGTCTAGTGGAAGGTGTTCCAGTCTATGGCAGGGGATTTGGAACAAGATGATCTTTAGGATTTCTTCCAACCCAAACCATTCTACAATTCTGTGATTAAATAGCCTGTGATGGCTTTGTCATTGTTGTGGAGGCATTTCTAGTGGGATTTGGCAGATAGTGCTGCCAGGGTGAAGTAAAAGAGCCTCAGTGAAATTGAGAATCTGTCCTGTGGTTTAGGAAGGGAAAATAGCACATCCTGATAGAAACACATGGCCAAAAAGTGCACATCTACATCATAATAATGACATTTTCTTTCTCCTTCTTCCTCCAGGTTATCTTGCACCCCGAAACCTTCCTAGTGCAGGCTTCTTCCCATTCCTGCAAACCGTGCTGTGTGATTCAGATGCCAGGTGTAAAGGCACACCATACTCACCAGAAGATCTGCTGCCAAGACTGAGTGACATCTCCTCTCTCAGACTGTAAGGGAATCTGGACATTTATGGGTGTTAGAAGCTGTAAAACAAGACTTGCTTTGAGGTGGAGGGAGCAGCCATGCACGTCTCTATGTGCAAGTTTGTCCTCAAATACCTCTTATAATAGATATCTGACACTTCAAAGTGAGAATATGGTCTGCAACATGGACACTTCAAAAAGTGTTCATATTAGGGACAGCTCTCAGCAATGTGTCCATTGATTCCGGCTTGGTAGGTGAAGAGAATTTTATTCCTTTGAGAAAAATGCTTCTGCTCACCCAGATCAGAGCAAAGAAACTTTTTTTTTTTTTTTTCATGACTGTGGGTCAGGTCAGTGGATAAGACTTGCATCCAGAGCAGCCCAGCATGCTGATGTGCCACTGAGAGGAATGGCTTGGGATTCTGTGGCTGGAAGTGGCAAATGTTCCCCCACAGCTCTAGTCTGAGGTTCACTCGCTCTGGAGTGACTGCTGTTCCAGCAGATCCTCCAGGTGCCAGCCAGAATTGCTGCCCTCTCTGCAGGCCATCAAGTGTGTTGGGAAACATATGAAAATGAAGAAAGAGTTTTTGCCCACAAAAGCATGTGCATTTGCAGTGTGGAGCTGGCTGGGCATGTTTTGTTGGAATGTCATTTTGCTGAAATTGAAATGTTCAGCGGAAGCATTTCAATTTATTGACGTTCCACTTGAAGCCAAGTAGCATTTGCTTTGAGCTGTGCCAGCCAGGGCTCTTTCTACATCTTGGCTGCCTGGCTCTGACACACCCCTGGGGAACATGCCACTCTGAGGCCTGGCTAGTTCATGAAAATGCTGGCATCCCACAGCATCCCTGGTTGCTCATCTTTGCTTTGCTCCATTGTGGCTATGTCTCAAAATGCCCCTTGGCCGGAGCTTGGGAGTCTGAAGAGCTAAGGTGGAGCTCATGTCTTCCACTGGAGAGCCCATCAGGCAGGATCCACATTAGGGAGATCCTGGGGTTGGTGGCTCCTGCTCATTTCCCAGGCCAAGTCAGTGCCAGAATGTCTCCATTGTCTGGAAGGATGACTAAATATGTGGGTGACGGAAGTTGCACAAGTTGAATCCTAATCAAATTCAAGGTCATGCAGCAGAAGAGAAGAAGAAAGGCAAAGCCACACAGAAACTGGATGCCTGGGTTCACAGCTCTTCTTTCCTCAGTGTCATTGTTTTTCCCTGGGCATGTTGAACAATGGTTAATTTGGGGTATTGAAATGAAGAAATGGGAGCTGCTACAGCCAAAGCTGGAGGTCTTCCACGGGTTTCAATAGCTACAAATCCTCCTTGCTTTCTGTTTTTGGTTTCTGAAAAGCTGTTTAGGAAATAATGGGTTTTCTCTGCCAAATGAAAATCAAAGGATTTGGCTAAACTATAGATCAAGTCACGAGTCATTAATAAGCATCTTGACCACTCTTAGTGCTCAAAGCACTCAAAGCTGGCTGTGTGAAGTATCACTACAGATTCATGGCCATACCTGCCCTTGTGTGGTCAGTGTCAGCCATTGTATTCTACAAGAAAAAACACCAACTGTTAATTAGCCTTTCACTGTCTGGATATATTATTGTGTAATATTCTAGAGTTTGTAATATTCAGCTAATCCAGGCTCTTTGTCTCCTCTCCCATTGTGCAACTCACTGAAGCTCTTATTAAACTTGCCCTAAAACTGTTCTGTACCATCAATCAGCAGAGAAAATGGGCATGGCTCTCATTTTTGATTCTGTTCTGCATTTACCAAGGTGTGCAAGACATGGTTGCTTGAGGTTTCCCTTGATAAAAGGGAACTAAGTCCAAAAGCCAAGCTCAACAGCAACTTCTTCCACACTCTCTTTCTTCCTGTAGTAAAATGTTTGGGAAGGATGAAATAAAATCCCATTTCCTGGAAGGATTTCTTGGTAAGGGCAAGCAGTTTATAGTGCCATGGATTTCTGTGCTTTTGCTTCCTCAAGATACACACCAGGCCTTTAGAGAGAACCAGACTTTTGCACAACCCAGGCTTCAACACACCTGCCATGAAATCCAGCTACAGACAAATTCTGAGTTAACACAGTAAAGTGTGAGCTTCATGGTAAGAAACTCTGGGAGTTGTCACAGGTGTCTTTTTTTCTTTCTTTTTTTCCTTCCTTCCACCAGAAAGCAAAGAAGCTCATCCAGTAGAGCCGAGGACATCCATCCATCACCATGGAGTGCAGAGGTTCCCCAAAGCAGGAATGCTTCAGTGGGTAGGTTATTCACTGCTCCACAAAGTTCTGCTCTTTGGAGGCTGATCTTTTGAAGCTCTCTGGGCAGAGATGCTGTTCTTAGAGCACTGCTACAATGATTTATGTGTTCTATACAGGCACGTGACCATGGCCAAGACTGTGAATTCTCGGGAATAAGTGCAAGTAACTGTCTGTAGAAAAGACGTTTGAAATTTGGCCAAGGATCCAGGATTAAATAGTTGTGCTTCACAGGAGCAATGCAAGATCACAGATTGATTGGACATAAATTAAAGACCTGGCTATTTATGGAATATTTCCCTTTTACTGCCCACAAATTCTCCATAAACGGCTTGTGATGTTTTTTCAAATGTATTTTTACCCACAGTTATCCAGCAAATAAGTTTTATTCTGTGCCACAGTGCATATTTATGGCTGCTGATGTTTTCCCCTGATGTGATTCTCTTTCCTGAAGGAACTTTGAGACTGAAATTTTCCATAAAATCATTACAATTGTTATTTATTGATGGTAATGGCTAGTACAATCCACAAGCCACCGTGATGGATAGTCCTTTCTCCAGGGAGCTCACGATGAAATGAATGATTGCAGATTTGCATTTTCCTGTTCTGCTGCAGCCATTCACTGTTCCAATTAGCATTCCTGCCAAGGCCCTTGCTCTGTGGTGCACAAGGGACCAAATGCAGAGGCATGGGGGGAAAAATAAAAATCAATGAACAGTTCTGGGAACTATTGACTCGTGTGCCTGGTCAGGGAGGGAACTCAGTTCTACGTCTTATTTAGAAATAAATAAAATGAAAATCATAGGTCATGGCCCCATGTAACATGTTACAGAAGGAAACAGGATTTAATGGTATCAGTAAAAAAAACCTTAAGTACTTACAGGATGCCATTGGCTGCACCTTTGGAAACAGATTAGTAGTCAAGGCATGCCCAAAGCTCTGGAGGGCTATCCTGTGTCAGGGTTTGATGTAGCCAAGAGCTTAAAGGACATTAAGTAAAATACAGTGTTTCAAACTGTTGTTGCAGAATTTGGGGATTTGGTGTCCCATGGAGAAAAAGCCCTTCAGAACATTTCATCACCATCCAACTTGACTTACAGCATCAATATGTTCAACAAAATCCTCAGTTTGGAGAAGGTAAGTCTGTATTTACATAACAGCTGAGTGCCAGCATTTATGTATCATCATGTTTAAAGAATTAGAAACTCAAAGTACCAACATACAGCTTTTATTACTTTCGGATCTCCCCTATTATGTGAATGGGCTTTGTTTTGGGAAGGCAGTGATTGTGGGTGGAATTTTAAGCTTTGTGGTAAGTTTATTATGCTCTAAGCAGAAACCAGGCAAACCATATACCTTGGGACATAATGAAATACCAAATATGACACACACAATACCCTGAGATATTTTGTTCATAAGGTGTCTGAGTTAAGGTGTTTAGAGTGTGTTTTCTTTCAGGTGAAATTAAAGACATGATACTACAGGCTTTGCCACTCAGTTATTTGTTTGGCCATGATACTCCTGCAGTGGCATCAGAGGCACTGTGTGTTGGTTGTGTAGGTATGGATCATGTAAAGGAGCAACTGCTTTCCAAGGGGAACTTAGGACAATGCAATGGACATAAGTTATGCTTATGGTTTTGTATTAAGGCCTGTGAATACACACACATTTCTCTTTATAACATGAGGAGTTTGAGGGATTTTAGTGACACTATTCAGCTGCTGGAATCCTGACTATGTGTAAGTGCTTGTAACAACAACGCTTTTCAGATGTCAATATTATACCTTAAAAAAAACCTCACCACTGCAGTTAAAACCACCACAGACAGAATATTACTTTTCAGCTACCTTGAATGTCTCATCTTTCTCTCAGAACCAGACCCAATATTCAACTGCAGCCAGTGTCAGAGTGCTCCTGTGCGAGGTGCTGTCGCGGTACGTGGCACACCCGCGTCTCACCGCGGGGAGGATGGCAGCCAACATCCACCACACCTTCTGCTTCACCGACTCGTCACTTTTAGAGGCATCTGCCCAGGAGTTCACAAGTCAGCTCTCCCAGGTAAGTGCCTGGGAGACCTTTCCTGCCGATTGCAGCTGGGAGCTGTGGTAGTTCATACACATTGTGCAGTGTTTGGGAGGTAGGACATGGACCCTCCTGGCTACAAGTTGCTCACCTCTACACACGTGTTTGTAGTGTATGATGAGGCTGAGCTAACTCCTGTGGATGGGATTAGCCCAAAGACCTCTGAGTTGAGTACACAGCTCAGAAAGCAAAGGGATCTCACAGTGCCTGGGGCTTGTTTCTCCTCTTCATTTACCCTGCTGCAGTGAAAGGTCAATAGAACAGAGTGAGGATGTGGTGTAAATAAGAATATTTAAAGCTTGGGAAGGCAATAAATTTAATTGTGTATTACCTCAGCTGTATAACTTCATCCAGTAACTCCTGCACCTGATCCAACAATTCATGATTGAAGCAGTACTTGTCTTTGGGGAAAGCAATATAATTAAAGCAAATGAATCCTGTAAAGGTAATGCTGCCTTTCTACTTTATTTTTTTTGCCAAGGTGAGGATTGATATTAATTTTTCTTGTATTCCTAGTCTTTGGACCCTTTAGGACATTGTGAATTGTAGAGCTTGTCTGAACAGAGAATTTATTGTACAATCTGGGGTGTGAAGGTAAAGCACAGTCACTCTCTCAGTTATTGCCTGTCACTAGAGTCCTTTGAATGTATTGTTTGCAGACTTGCATACAAGTGCAATGCAAGCTGAAAAACATAAAAAGGTCCACCAGCAGGAAGGGTTCTTGTTCTTAAGTAATTTCTTGCATTGTTATTTGTTAAGGTGCAACACAACCCCCAGTACCAGGAGACATTTGTCAATGAAATGGTCTCATTCCTGACACTCATCTCCCAAGTGCAGAAGGACACCTCTCTATGGCATCTCCTGTTGCTGGCCCCAGATGTGTTTCAGGACAACATGCAACTGCAAGACATAATTGCTTTCCTTCAGAATCCAAGCAGGTAAAATAAAGAAAATGCCACGAGGGGCACTGGAAGTTGGTGGGTTTGTGTATCAGCCTTTAAGGACAGCACCTCTCATCTTGAAGAAAGAGTGTTGGCTTAAGAGCATGGTTTGTTTGGGAAATGGTGTGGTTACACACTAATGCACCTTTAATTTCTCTGTGGACTGTGAGCAGTGTGTTGGTTTTCAATGACTCCTGTGTCACTTTTTAAATGGGAGCTTGATATAAACTCTGAGTTTTCTTCCAGCCACTTTAGAGTCACTGTCATGCCCTTGTGCAGATAGAAAAGCTGGTGAGTCACAGATGCTGCCTTTGGCTGAAGGAAAGCCCTCCTGGCTGGGTAAGGAAAGCAGCTGCCTGCTTCTTTCCAGAGAAAGGAGAAAGTTAGAAGGTGCTTTGAAAGACCTCAAGCACTTGTAGGGGAGCCATAATTTTATTTTTTAAAATTCATCACCTGATTTACTGCTGTTTTAATCTTTAAAGACTGATCCCAAGAAAGCTGAGAAGAGAGGGAGCCTGTTTTTTAGCACCTTTTAGCTTTGAGCTTGTTTCACTCAAAGAAGAAAGTGCCAGCTATGTATTTGCTCAGTGGTTATATGAAAAAAAGATCTGCATGGATCCATTAACTGCATGGATGAACTGTGCTGAAATATTTGAGGTAGGGCAATAAAAACTCTTCTAGAATGGTCTTACCTTTGAAATCCTTTTCCTGATCTGTAGTTGGGCTAAACTCTCACTGATCTCTAGAAGACTTGAGTTACACAAGAGATTAGAGGACTCTGTTCCGAGTCATCTACTGGGTATGTGACTGACCCTGCAATAAAATATCCTGGATAGTCCAGTTGTTAGCGGCACATAGAAGATGGAAAGAAAATGAGTGTCCTCAGACTGCCTTTTGTTTTTCTTGCATACATGAGCAGGTGGGTAAAGATGCCAAAAGAGGTTGTAGAAACCTTGCCACTTTGATTACATCCAGGCTTAGAGAGACTCACTTTTCATCACTGGTGTGTTGCCAAGACACTTAAAAACCTGTACATTTAATACCTGGGTAATTTGCCATGCTGCACTGTGAGCCCTATTTGTAAGTTGTAATGTCCTTATCCTTAAAGGAGTCAGTAGCAGTGTGGTAAGAATTTTAATTTTATTCAGAAATGGTTTTGTTCATGCTGCTGTTTCAGTCATGGGATTATTGCATTTGTTTGCTTCCACTGGCTTGCAGAATCAAGTCTGAGAACCATCACTGTTTGAATGCCCAGGGAGAATTAATATTTACTGTGCTGCTCTGCTTTGCTGTACAGCTGCAGAGCTGGGCAAAGTTATCATAGGCATGACAAAGAGGCACATAGAATTTCATCACCAGAACTGTGCAGTGCTTTTATGCCTGACATCTGGCACTGTTAGTGCGTGAGTAAAGAGTTATTGCAAAGAGATTGCACAAATAGTATTTTTAATGATGCTTACAAAAGCACATCTTAGCGAGCCTGGCCATGTCTCTCACTCAGGCAGTGCTGACCTCCCAGAGAAGTGCTGCACAGGGAGTTTTGTTGTTGTTCAAGTATGAAGATGTAGAAGAAAAGAACTTTTTCTCATTGTGGTGTCTGTATTAACCACGTGATAAATGCCAGCACTGTGAAACAGTAACTTCCAGGTCATGAATTCTACAGAAAGTTTAGGAGCAAATTTTATTATCCACAAAACCCTATTTTGCAGAGTGAATTCACAAGTGCTCCCGTTTCTTGCTTTAAAGTAGTTTTTCAGCTAAGCATGTAAGCAGAAATTTTTCTCTAAAGACAAAGTCTACAAAAGCTCTGTGAGACTGAAATAAAGGGGCGACAACAGCACTTGTTTCCAGGTTTGCTGCCTTCTGATCTGCATGAGGTGTGCATTTGCTTTTGGCAAGCTTATGCCTGCCTCCTCCCTGGCTCTGCCATTGCTCAGCTAAATATGCCATTTATAACTGAGTTTCTTCACCCCCTAAGACTCTTACTAACCAGCACCTCTGCAGAAGGAAAATGATGAGCACCAAGTCCACAAAACCTGTACTGGAGACATTGTGTTAAATGAGGAGAAAAGAGACCCCTGGTGCTCTGTTCTCACTAGCAGCCTGCTCCCACAGATCAGCATGTATTTATTCATGCCACTGAAATCAGCCCAGCCAGGTCCTTTCTGTATCACCTACAGAACTTGAGGCAGGTGAGAGATTGTGCATTTCATGGTGACCCTACACCTACAGCGAGGAGCTGCTCTTTCTACAGCAGAAGCAAAAGGGACTAATAATCACCATGGAGTTTTCACTAACCTGCACACCAGAACAGACAGCCCTTTAAATGACTTCCTCTGTGATACAATATGCCTGATTATCAGTTTGTTCTCTCCTAAGAATGAAACACATTCCTTGCTTCCCTGGCCACCTGGCTATTAAAGTATAAAAGAGGAAAGAAGGAGAATTGGATATGGGAACAGTTATTTGTGATTGCTTCTTCCTTCCACAGATGTTGTCCACTGGGAATCCCTGCTGTCCCTGGAGCCTTGTCTGCTTGTTTCTTGGTTTCTTTTAGGAGGAAATTCCCCCACAGCAGTGAATCACTTGGCTGGCATGTCACCTGGGTGTTTTCTGAGACCTGCTGGGAGAATTTAAGTGGACTATAGATTTTACATAACTCTTCAATAAGCACTCCCAATGAGTGCCACACATATGTTTGTGCTAATATACCACCATGGCTTTCCCATCAAAGCCCTTGGTTTTTGCATTTTGTGCGTGTTCAAACCAATAATTAAAAGCAATGACTGGTCTGTCAGACATTTTAAGAATGATAGACTATATTCCAGCTGTTTCCTACTTGAACACTTGTTTAAGTTCTTCTCATAAACCGGTAACCACCATTTTTTTCCCTCTTTTTTGTTGTTGTTTTGTGGGGTTTTTTTCCCTTTAGTGTTGTGCTGGCAGCTCAGAATGTCTCTGCATCACTTGTGACTGACGATAGATTCAAATCTGTTTGGAATGGGGTTACAGATCCTCCATATTCCCTGAACTGCTTGGAGCAAGGTGAGACTCCTCCACAGAGTCATATCTCTGCTGAAAACCTGTGGTGCTGAGGAGAAGCAAACTGCAGGCTAATAAGTAACCACACAGACTGCACACTGTTCAGGGCTCAGCATAATGGATTCTTCTTTCAGCTTTTTGCAAGTGCAAATAAAATACTGCATTTCAAACAGAGAAGTAAAAAAGCTTGGTTTTGTCAGTAGACAATGAATTAACATGAGTTTGCAGCCTCAGTGGAAACAGAGAGCAGTGATTTTTTTTANAGCCTGTGTCCTACAAGAACTTTCCAGAGCAGCTCCTGGCTCTGCAGAAGATGTTTTTTCTAATGACAGGCACGAATGTGGGTTACCAGTACCTGCTGCTGCCTGTGTTTGAACTGATGGGGGCAGTGGAGAGCTCCATGGGGGAAGCCTGGTGGGATGAGCTGAACGTGTACTGGCGCATTGGGGAGAAGCTGAGGTCGATGAAGTGGAATAACACAGGCATCATCGCCTACGGGCAGTTTTTAGAGGTATTAAACAGCCATTTACAAAAGCTGAATAATAATTCAAATGGTGTATTCAGTGAACAATTGGATCAGCTGTCAGAATTCATAACAGCCGTGTTTAAAGAGTTTGGGGAAAGCTCTGGAGTAGCCAATCTCTCACTAGTCACTCAAGCCATCCAAAAGACCTTGTACATATTAAAAGACTTACAGCNTTTTTGGGGGTGATGTCTAAATCTGCCTTTAATTGTGCATTCTGTCAGACTTAAGTCAGTGTATCAAAGCAGGGGCTGGGGCTGGGCTGCACAACATGGTGTTTACATCCAGATTAACCATTCCTCTGAATCCCTGTCAGAGCAGAGGCAGCCTTGGACATCCCCCTCTAAAAGAGGGGGTGTGAACAGGTAAGGGAAAGGTCCAGAAATGCTACAAGCAGCTGATCAGTAAAAGCTGCCCATTCTCTACTTGTTTCGTGGAGATTTTGGAGGTGAGTGAGAAGAAAGATTAATGCAGTGCAAGCAGGGAAAACATGGAGATGGGGCAAGTGAGAGGACTGGACACATGGGGAGATCAAGATGAGTGTAAATGGCTATGGGGGGCATAAATGATGTGCAGACAAAGCTTTTGTGTCAGGAGTGAAAAAGCAGCCCTAAATGAAGGGAGAGAAACTAATAGATACTTGGCACCTTATCCTGCATTACTGATAGCAAAGTACTCCCAAAGCAGGAGGAGAGAGCTCTGTTACCAGACCACAGGGACATCAAATTGTTCCTGAGATGGAAAATCATTTCTGTGATGCCTTCAGAAAGCCAGGAGGGGTTACACCCCAAAAGAGCCTCCTATTTCTAACCAGGGTGTTGTGTCTTGTGGTAGGAGCCTAACTTTATAGTGCATGTTATTCTTGACAGATTTGACATATAGCTCTTTACAGGTTCCAAAATTGTGTGANTGAAATCTATAGATCTTTTCTTTAATTTTGACAATAAAACCTTCAAGAGCTTGTCTGAACTTCTGAGATCAGGACTAAAAATCCTTCATTATATGACAAGTGAAGTCTCCCGTGAAGAAATTATTAACCCTGTCTATAACTTCACACATCTTCTGCTGCAGGAGTTCAGCCAGGCTTCCTTACAGCCCAACACTTCTCTACAGGCAAAAATTTGGGAGTTCTTGCGTTTAACCATGAGTCCTTTCCTTGACAACAGCAACAATGGGGACAGGACTCTCCAGAATTGCTCTTTTGAACACCTGCTCCACACAGCTTTGGAGATGCTGTTTGAAAATGCCACTCTAAGGGACTCCTTAGCCAGGAGCCCCTGCAAGTCCCTCTTGGATTCCATGGGCATGGAGGATGGAACAGTGCACAATGAGACCTTTACCAAAGTGTTCCAGCTTGCCATAACAAACCTGAAACTGTCCCCAGAGTTTGCTGCTCTCTACGAGAACAGCCGTGAACGCTTTTCCAAGGAGCTGTCGTGCATCACCCAATCTCTGCATTATTCTCTGAGTTTCCTTTCCCAATTAAACCTTGTGTCCAAGCTGGAAAACTCTTGGGTACAGGAGAAGGCGAGAGCTCTGTCTGCTGTCACAGAGGGGCTGCTGCAGAGTAATGCCTCCTGCCCCATCCCAGTCCAAGGTGTGCTCCCATCTCAGCTTCTGAACATGCTCATACCTGCCATTCTGAAAGAAACAGTGCTGGACTCCCTGAATTTCTCTGACACTGCAGCAGGCTGGAATAACCTGTCCATGCTC
>VYZS01024768.1:10508-22963 GCA_013400695.1 Neodrepanis coruscans
CTCTCGTCTTCTCTTTCTCTTTCTTTTTCTTTTTTTTTTTTTTTTTTCTCTAAATGAAGGTACTTTGCTTCACAGGAGTCTTCTCTACTCCTGAAGTGAATGAAGATAGAAAGGGCAGAATTGCCTATGACATGTCCTTTTAAAAGGGATTATAGTAAAGACATCAAGGACACAGGTAAAACAAGATGCAGGTGGCAATCACCCCAAAGATCGAGGTGAATTAAGAGTATGTCTGACTACAGACAAGGCATCTTGGGCATGTGTGGCAACAGCCGGAGCACAAATTTTGTGGCAAAACTTTATACCAACTGTGTTATTTAACAGCAGACTACATTCATGTGTGTCTTTGCTTAGAAAATTTTCTCTGAACTTCAGATGGGAATTCAGTCATCTGTCTGTATACATTAGTACTATTCCCTGGGATTAAAAGGAGGTAGATTTATTTATGCAGTCTGCAATTTTGGCTCAATAATTTTATCTCAGCAACTGTCAAATAGTTTTACTTGGTCTATCAGAGGTATTTGGTGAATTACTGTAAATAAGTCTTATTTTTCAAAAGAGGCTTGTTAATTAAGCAGGAAAGCTTTTGGAGATGAAGACACACTAACACCATGAACTGTTCCTAGTTCTTAATGACTCACTGATACTTCATCCAAAAATCTGGCCTGTAAATATGCCAGTACTGACTAATGCAGGCTGTTTTGAAGGAGCTGTATTAAATGCTCCAGGGCTTAAAAGACAAGTGGGGAAAATAATCATCATTTCAAGAAAAATCTCAGCAAAAGAAGCATTAGTTTTCTGGAATTATTCTAATCACTTTTTTCGCATAAAAATCTTGGGAAAATAATGTTGGTTTATAGCTTCTTTTCCCCCTCCAAAGTGTCATTTATTGCTTTTGGGGCTCTTTCTCCCTCTTCTTTTCAAACACTTTATATGCTTGCCAGTAAAGGGGGAATATTACACTGTGGAATTTTCCTGTGTACGTTAAAACAGTGCTTGGCAAAATGGTACTGGAATAACAAGTAACAGCTTTCTTAAGATAAGGTCAATGGATTCCAGGGAAGTCTATTTTCTGGATTATATACAGTCATCCTGGAAAAAGAAAATTTCTTAAGAGCTCTCAGTTTGACAGACATTTTTCCATCATCTGGTTAGAATTTTTGTGCTAGTTAGCTTGCAGTCCTGCTATTTCCTCCACATGTGTTCTGCAAACCTTGGAGAGGATACACTCATTATTTTGAAGGAGTCAGGAGTGAGATGCAATTATGGGGCCTAAGTACACAAGAGATAAAATCTCCTTCCTGCCAGCCAGCATAGAGAGCAGTCTGTTTGAATTTAGAGGCAGTTGATTGAATCTAAGCCTGAGTATTTGCAAAAAAATTCTTAGCAGCCTATGAGCCCCATTTGTTTATTTAGAAAGAAACCATTGTATCATTTGGTTATTCTGACCAGGCATGAAAATCAAGTGCTGGCTTTGATATGATGAATTTCAAAAACATCAAGCCTGTGTTCAGGTGAAGTGGCTTCATGTCGTGCTGCCTCTTGACACCTGTCAGGTCCTGTGCAAGC
This sequence comes from Neodrepanis coruscans, assembly GCA_013400695.1. Lineage (NCBI taxonomy): Eukaryota > Metazoa > Chordata > Aves > Passeriformes > Philepittidae > Neodrepanis > Neodrepanis coruscans. Next base: position 12,078 of record VYZS01024768.1, read on the forward strand.
TTGCAAATCTCTTTCAAATGTTCTTCTAACATTTCAGTGCAGCTTTTACCTAGATATCAAATGAGAGGTATGTTTGAATGAGGGCAATTTTTTGTAATTTGGCTGAATTCTGCATTTATGCTTTCTTTAGCCTAATCTGTTTAATTGAGGTCTGTTTCTTGGCTGGCTGTCAGTATTAGTAGACCATGTGGTTAGCAGATTGGATTACCTGTGTACTGCAGAAAGGCTGTTTTTTTCACACTCTTAGAGTTGGATTTGCACATGAAGTTAGCGTTGTTTCAACGAAATGTGCCCAAAACTGAGTGTTTACTATTTCAATATGGTTTATTTTTCAACATGTAAATGTGGCAGATAACTTTTTAAAATTATTTATTCAGTAAAACCTATGCCAGTGTCTGATTTTGAACATTATTTATTTTCCATCCTTAAGACCAGAGAAATCAACATGGACATTTTCTTTTACTAAGGCTTTGAAGAGCTAAGTGTGCTGTGGGAGAACTAATCTTGATTACAAACTCACACCAGCTTAAGTGAAAGCTTTCAATGAATTTTAACTCTGGCAAGTTTGGACAACGTGTAAAACTCTTTCTGTGTGATTCTGAATGCTGAATATATCAAACAATCTGCTTTGCTACTAATTTTAAATGACATCCTGAATCTCTGAGGAAGATGTTTTTGTGAACATAGAGCCATCCATCTGGGAGAAAAGATGTTGTCTTCATCCCATCTGACTAAGGGGTTTGAATCCTGTCAGCATAGAATTTAGCCCATGGGAAATGCTTTGCTTTCATTCAAAAGCTTCTGAAATCTCCAGGATATCTCTCACACATTCTCTTGAGATAAACAAAGGCTATTGGAAAGGAAGATGGTGAAAATGAATTTTTGACCCTGACACACTTGAAGCTTCTTGTTGCCTACCAACACTTCCCAGGCAATTTTCTTAAGCCCCCTGCTCTCACAAATGTGACTTGTCATTGCCTCTAAATATTACACATTCCTTACCAAGTTATTGATAATAATAACACAAGCACTGTTTGGCTTGCAAATTTAACCTTGAAAAAAACAGTCTATCTGAAAAGTGAAACAGAACCTAATCTCACAATGTCACAAGGCCTGCAAACCTCTGTAGAGCGAGATGCTAAAAGCTATAGTGAATAAATGCGCGGAGGATGTTTTCTCAGGACAACACGAGATGACCAATATGATCAAAAGTGAAGCTTTTATTTCTACAGCATCAGACATATTCCTATACTAATACTAATTCTAATACTATATCTAACTTGCTTACAGCTTCTAATAATATCACTACTGGCAGACAGTTCTTAGACTATTATTATTGGTTAATAAACTTATGAGCACACCTCTACAGATTCTAATTGGTTACATCTCTTCACAGCAACACAGGCTTGTGTTTGGCTTGTTTTCTTCTTTGTTTAAGTTTCTCTTGCTTATACCAAGGTCAAATTATGTTTCTTTGCATGCTTTCTCATGAGAACAGCCAGGTTGAACTGTCCTAGCATATCTCGTGTATTCTTTTCCCATGAGAATAGAGCAGGCGGTAGGCCCTGCTCTCTCATCTAAAGCTGAGTTGTGCAAGGGGGCTTCTTGCCCTCCAAAAATCCTATAACTCTGAAAATTCCCAACAAAAAGCAATACTTACTTCTTTAAAGGAGTTAGCATTACATTGCTCTAGCTTCTATATGAATAGAAATTCTCAATTAATGCATTCTATATTGAATAGAAAAATGGAAAATCCTATGGCCTAATGAAGAATCCTTGCTCTAAGTACAAAATTAGAGAATCATAGAATCAGTTAGGTTGAAAAGGACCTCTGAGATCATCAAGTTCAGCCTTTGACCTAACACCACCTTGTCAACTAGACCATGGCACTAAGTGCCACATCCAGTCTCTTCTCAAACACCTCCTAGGACAGTGACTCCACTACCTCCCTGAGCAGCCCATTCCAATGCCCAATCACTTTCTCTGTAAAGAACTTCCTCCTGATGTCTAACCTAAACCTCCCCCGGTACAGCTTAAGACTGTGCCCTCTTGTCTTACTGCTGGTTGCCTGTGAGAGGAGACCAACCCCCGCCTGGCTATAACCTCCTTTTAGATAGTTGTAGAGAGTGATAAGGTCTCCCCTGAGCCTCCTCCTCTCCAGGGTAAACACCTCCAGCTCCCTCAGCTGCTCCTCATAGGACTCACACTCCAATCCCTTCACCATCTTCATTGCCCTTCTCTGGACATGCACCTCAACATCCTTCCTGAATAGAGGGGTCCTGAACTGAACATAGTACTCTAGGTGCAGTCTAATCAGTGCCGAGTACAGGGGAAGCATGACTTCCGTAGTCCTGCTGGCCACATTATTCCTGATACAGGTCAGGATGCCATTGGCCTTCTTGGCCACCTGGGCACATTGCTGGCTCACACTGTTTCCTGTTAGTCAGAATCCCCAGGTCCCTTTCTGCCTGGCTACTCTCCAGCCACTCTGTCCCCATCCTGTAGTAGGTTGTTGTGGCCAAAGTGCAGGACTTGGCACTTGCCCTCATTCCACTGGATTTGGTCCATCTCTCCAGCCTGTCCAGGCTCCTCTGCAGAGCCCTGCTACCCTCCAGAAGATCAACATTCCCCCGCAACTTGGTGTCATCTGCAAATTTGCTAATGGTGAACTCAATCCCCTCATCCAGATCAATAAAGGTATTAAACAGGACTGGGCCCAACACTGATCACTAGGGGATATCACTAGTGACTGGCTGGATGTGGCACCATTCACCATCACTCTCTGGGCCCAGCCATCTATCCAGTTCTTAACCCAGCTCAGAGTGCACCTATGCAAGCTGTGGGCTGCCAACTTTTCCAGGAGGATACTGTGTGGGACAGTGTTAAAGGCTTAGCTGAAATTCAAGTAGACTACATCCACAGCCTTCCCCTCATCTACCAGGAGGATCATCTGGTCATAAAAGGAGATCAGGTTGCTCAGGCAGGGCCTGGCCCTCCTAAATCCATGTTGGCTGGATCTAATCCCTGGTCTGTCCTGTAGATGCCATGGGATCACACTCAAGATATCTGTCATAACTATGCCAGATACCATGGTCAGGCTGACAGGCCTGTAGTTTCCTGGGTCTTCTTTCTGGTCCTTCTTGTGGATAGGTGTCACACTGTCCAAATTCCAGTCACCTGAGACCTTCTGGTAAGCCACGTCTGGTGATAAATGGTCATTGGAATAGGTTGCCCAGGGATGTGGTGGAGGCACCATCCCTGGAAGTGTTTAAAAAAAAGACTGGATATGGCACTTAGTGTCATGGTTTAGTTGATGAGATGGTGTTAGGTAATAGGTTGGACTTGATGATTTCAATGGTCTTTTCCAACCTAGTTAATTTTCTGTGTATGATTCTGCATGTAAATGATGGGCAGACAGGCTGGGCAAGCTCTTCCGTTAGCTCTCTCATCACCCTGGGATGGATCCCATCTGGTCCCATAGACTTCTGAGGATCCAAGTAGCTCAGCAGGTCACTAACGGCTTCCCCCTGGGTTACAGTGGGGCTAGTCAGCTCCCTGTTCCTGTCTACCAGCTCAGCAGCCCAGTTGTCCTGTGGACAACGCATCTTATTGTGGAAAACGGATGCAAGGCAGCTTTTTCCTCAGCTTTTTCCTCCTCTTTAATAACTATGTTTCCTCACATGTGCAACAAGGACTAGATGTTTTCCTTGACCCTCCTTCTGCTATTAATATATTTATAACAGCACTTTTTGTTACCCTTAATGGAAGTATCCAGATTAAGTTCAAATCGTGCTTTTGCCTGTCAGTTTTCTTTCTACATGCCTTAATGACATTCTTAAACACTTCATGAGTTGCCTGCCCTTTTTTCTGAAGGTGATAAGCGCTCTGTTTTCCTGTAAGTTCCTTCAAAAGTTCCCTGTCCAGCCACACCAGTCATCTTCCCTGTCAGCTCATTTTTGGACACATTGGAACAGTCTGCTCCTGAGCCTTCAAGATTTCTTCCTTGAAGTATAACCATCCTTCCTGGACTTGTTTGTTTTTAAGGACAGTTTCCCAAGGTGCTCTCTGAACCAGCCTCCTGAGTAGGCTGCCCTCCAGAAGTCTAGGTTAAAGGGGTTTTTTTGACACTCCTCCTTATTCTACTGAGTATTGAAAACTCATTTTATNTCCTCCTTATGCTACTGAGTATTGAAAACTCATTTTATGATCACTACACCTGAGACTAACCACCACATCTCTCACCAGCCCTTCAGCCTGTCTAACAGGGCCCCATCCCTGGTTGGTTTTTTTATCAGCTGCAACTGAAGGTTATCCTCTATGCACTCCAAGAACTTCCTAGACTGCTTTTCTGCTGTGTTGAGTTCCCAGCAGACATCTGGCAGGTTAAAGTCTCCCACATGAATAAGGGCTGGTGATTTTGGAACATCTGCTAGCTGCGGCTGGGTGGTTTACAGCAGACTCCCACCAGGACATCAGCCTTCCCCCTGATTCTGAAGCATAGGCACTCAAGCTTATTGCCACTGACCCCAAGTTCTACAGAGTAAAGAAACTCTCTAACACACAGAGCCACCCGTCCACCTCTTCTACCTCTCCTATCTCTTATAAAGAGCATGTAGCCATCCCTGGCAGCATTCCAGCCATGTGAGTCATCCCACCATGTTTCTGTGATGGCAACTATGTCACAGCTTTCCTGTGTATCAAGGCTTCCAGCTCCTCTTGTTTGTTATTCGTACTGCGTGCATTAGTGTAAATGCACTTCAGCTGGGCTGCTGATTTCACTCCTTAACCTGGCTTACCACCCTTATGCTCAGCTCTGGAGAGTCTGGTTTCATCTCCTTCCCCCTTCAATCCTAGTTTAAAGTCCTCTTGATCAGTCCTGCTGACTTATAGGCTAGATTGCTTTTGCCCTTGCTAGATGGATGAAGTCTATCTGACTCCAGAAGTTTTGGTACCATAAAAATTGTTCCATGATCCAAAAAACCCAAAATTTTGCTGGAGGTACCAATCCTTAAGCCATTTGTTGATAAAATGGGTTTTCCTGCTCCTTTCCTCATTCTTCCCTACTACTGCAGGAACTGAGGCAAACAACCTGCACACCTGTCCCATGAATCAATCAACCCAGAGCCTTGAAAGTCCTTTGAGTTGCCCTGGTACCTCTTTTATCATGGCTAACCTGGACTACCAACAGTGGGTAATAATCAGAGGGCCAAATTAGCTCAGGAAATCACTTTCTGATATTCTTCACCCAGGCCCCAGGAAAGCAGCATACTTCAATGTGGGATGGGTCTGGTCGGCATATCAGGCACCCAGTTCCCCTCAGAAGGGAGTCACCTCCTCCTCCTCCTCCTCCTCTTCTTCTTTTCTTAATAGCTGAGGTAATGATCCGAATGATAGATGGAATGCAACAGAGACTCTTCAGACAGCTCTTCTTCTTGAGTGTAATCCACCCAACTCTCCAGGTCCAGGGTCTCATACCTATTCTTTAAGGTCATCTGGGGAGGTGATGGGTGTTGAGAGGGGATTTTTTTACCACTGTAATCAGGGACCCTTTTTCATTCCACCCCATCTTCTTGGTTTGTTCCTTCTGCCTGATAGCAAGAGAGGCAGGGCTTCTCTGGCTCCCGCTGGGCTTCTTTCAGTGTTGAAAGATTGGTACACCATTGGTTTATTTCCTTTTCATTCTCTCTAAGACTCCTCAGCCTTTCTACTTCATCCTGAAGCTCTGCCACTAAACAGAGCAGATCATTCACCTGGTCACACTGTATGCAGGTGTCATTTGCACAGTGACCTGGAAATAATGCCAGACTCACACACCCTCTGCTGCCAGTTACCTGAATAGCTCCATCCTTCTTAGGGGGCTCTGTCTGGGTTGACACATTCATGGTGGCACAAGCAGCAATGGCTTTCCAACTGAGTCAAGTTGAGAAGAGAAAATGAAAAAACAAACAAGCAAACAAACCAACAAATGAACACCACCACTCAGACCTAGCACAAAACCCACTAGTAAGAGCCAGGAGGGTGGCCATGCCCTTCCTGCCTGCCCTACCTGTGTGAACTACTGTGCAACCTGCTGTACCACACCTTCACTGCTACGCCACACCCCTGTTTGACTTCTCTAGGACACCACACTCCCTGGAGCTGTTTTTAAGTAGCATGCAAATGGTCCTGGCAACACTACTTTCTCACCTGAGTGGTTCTCAAGAGTAGCCAAGTTAGGGCTCAACATGTGAATATATCCATCCCCTTGCTAGCAATTCTACAGGAAATGCAAGCATTTCTACAGGATGAGGCAAACCAATTCATTTCAAAAGACAAGCAGGGCTTCCTTCCTCTCACCCATCCCACTGCTTTCTCCTACTCCTCTAAGCTGAGGTGGATACAGGTACCTGTGACTCTAAGAACACTGAGCTAATATCTGTCTGCCAGCTTTCCCAGCAGGACCTGCTCCCGCTTGTAACTTACCTTTGGCTGCAAAAGTTTCAGCCAGCCTCTGGAGAAAGTGACATCACAGGAAGTCTTAAACCTCCTTCTGAACTAGGGCTGGACATTGAAAATTGGCTGCAGTGAAAATCTGAAACAAGATAGCAGCTAATTCTGCTGCTGGGATTATAGGGCATTACCTTCTTTTTTATGGGAAATGCAGATTTTTGTCTCCCAGTGGGTTCCAAACCAAGGGACCACATTTCATTGTTAATATGCAGGACTTCTTAAAAACAATTCCTTCTCTGTGCTGTATCCCTTGGAAATGTTACCAGCATAACAATGCTTCTGATAGGCCCTACCAGTAGGAGCTGGAAGCCTAGGAGCTGGAAGGAAGCCACAGCCTGCAGTGTCTGAGCTGATCATCAAAATATTTATAGGAATCTCACCAAAAAGGACAAAACTTAAACTTAAATTTCTATTATGTGTCATTCAGAGAAAGCAGACAGGACTGATGGCAAAGCAGCATCTGACTTTTTTTGTCTAGATGGGGAATGTTAGCTCAATACTCTCTTCCTATCAGCACTTAATGGTTTTTATACTCTTGTTTTCCTGCTGCCATTAGTGAAAACATTGCAGTTTGTTCATAGGTCTAAGTATTCCCCCATGTAACAGTTCACTCATAAAATAGGTGTGAAATTGCAGAAACTCACATTTTGGACTTAACAAATAAAGTGTGACAGGCTATATTTTTCCTTACTTGGTACATTCATGTTCAAAACACTTCATAAACATAAACTCTTTGAACTGAGTTGTGAAATACAAGAGATCTATTCATGAGCTCATTTCATAAGAGGAGAAACTAGTTAAAGATGGTATGACTGAAACACTTGCAGGTGGAAGTGTAAGTATAATGACAGAAAGAATGTCCAGAAACCTATTCACCCTGTATACTGGGTATTAGACAATGCTTCCCATCACGCTGAACGGCTCTATAGGTAGCGAATGTTATCAGAAAATTCTGCAAATTAAGTCATGGTGCAAATTAAGTCATGGTACAAATTAAGACAATATCATTTTCTGACTATATCCCTCCAGTAAAAAAAACCAAACAACTCTCTTTGGGGAAATCTGGGAATCTTCTCATCTAGGAAAGTTTATTTCCAGTGACAATAACGACCCATAGTAATTTCTACTGCTGTAGAGTGGATACCTAATGTTTGCCAAAAGTTCAACACTTTTTTTTATTCCAAGTGCTAAAATAGTTCAAATGCCCTTTCAGAAACTACATATTTAGCAGGAAAATGTCATAACGCATAATAACTAAATCAGGCAGAGGAATAAGGAATACATATTTCTGAGAATAGTGAGAGCCAAAGCTCTTGGTGGGCTTGGTAAGTGTGGCTGCTTGAAAAGCTTATGGGACCTTATTTGATCTAAATTAATTACACACAGCCATAAATCAGAGCAATCTGATGAGGATATCAGCATTCAAGCAGCAGGAAAGCTGCCTGATTACAGAGTAGCTTTAGAGCAGTACATGACCAAGTATATAGTGTTGGAAAGGTGTTATGGTTGCCAAGGCTACTGTTAGCAGCAAAGGAAGCTAGCATCCCCATTAGACTATCTGTGAGCAAGATGCTCAGGAAGAATGAGATGAAAATAAAAAGAGTGAAAGGAAACCCCAAAGGGTTCCAAGGGGAAGAGATACCACTGCTGGGAAGGTCCATGGTCCTCAGTCCTGTGCTGCCTCCGCTGTCAATGTAGCCGCACTGCTGCCTGGGCCACAGGAAAGAGCTGAGAGAACAGGGGAGTAGAGCCGAGATGCAGCTGGGACAAAAAACAAGCCTCGAAAAGAGGAAGGACTTCCATGCCTGCTGTTTTTATAGGGTGTTCATTCTTGTGTTTTCTCAGGGCACCCTTCTGGGGCAGCCTGCCTCTCCATTGGGTGATGGCGCTGGGCACTGCATTCTCCCCGAGACTACACCATGAGGCAACATGGCAGTGTTCCCACCAAAATGTCTGGTGGAAGTTCACCAGGGAGGAGGTTCACCAGGAGCCGCCCTGCTAGTGCTGTGGGGCACCCCAAGGGCCTGGTGCCACCAGCGGCACTGCGCTCTGCCACTCTGGGTTCACTCTGCATGGCAAGCTTGCTGGCCTTGCCCTGCGCGCTGGCCATGGGCACTGAATGGGCGGCCCTGCCCACCACGAGGTCTGACGCAACTATGTGCTTGCTGCCATTGCTGCACGACACTGGCCACCACATCGGGCATCTGGCACCGCACCCACCACAGTCCAGCGGGACCAGCAGAGGCTGCTGCTGCCCCACCCACAGCACAAGTCGGGTGAGGAAGCCAGCAGCCACACCTGCGACCGCATCCACCACAGCCTCGGATGGGCCAGGAGATGCTGGGAGCAGTCTGAGTGGCGGTGGCAGTGGTACCCCTCCCATGAGGCCACAGGAGACAGCACGGGACGGCTCTGCACCCTCCCAGCAGGTTCTGTGGTGCCGCAGGCTGAGCCATGCTCCTGTGGCTGGGTGGAGAAAGCTGGCAGCTGCACCCATGGCCTCCGCCACTCAGCCTGCCCCAGCATCCGCAGGCAGCTGGGGATTGCTGGGGCCCCCTGCACTCCACCCGTGCCATCGGTAGCCCACACCACGGTGGCTGTGGAAAGCCCCCCGCCATGGGATGGCCGGCGCCAGGGCTGGTGGTGAATGCATGTTGGCCCACCAGGCACCGACGAGCAGACCCTGCCAGCTCACAGCAAACTGCCAAGATTCATCTGCTTTGCTTCTTACACAAAACAAAAAAAGGTTTGAAAAACAACCCCCTTCCTTCCCCCTAGCAAACTCCCTGAAAACCAACCCCCCTACTTCTCCCTAATAAACCCCTTTCAAACAACCCCCTCTCCCTTCCTGCATGGAGAAGGGAAAGGGAAAAAAAAGGTGTCGTAAAATGAGAACATTCTTTCACTCCACAACAGGAAATCAGAAATTCACTCGCATATTTCATTTTGCAAACTGACTTCTTTTGAACATGGATCCTTTACCTTGCTTTGCTTTCCACTATCTATTAGCATCATGTTATGTGTGTTATTTATCTGTAAGTAATCCCTCAAGCTTGTATAAATATCCCTGCTTGTGTAGTGTGCTGGAGAAGAGCTGTGAAGAACAGCTGGCATTCCACTGTCTAATGAGTGAACATTATGTCCAGGGCTTAAAGTGGACTGGAGTTGTTCCAGCTTATGTCTATTAGAAAGTTACCAATTAAATATTTGATTCTTATCCTCACCCTTTGAAAAGGTAAAGCATGTCTGCTGGGGTTTTCGGCATTCACGCGGGGTCCAGAGGAACACAGGGACACAGTATGATGCAAAGTCAAATCCCTTTTTTATCTATATCCGATGTACATGCATGCAGTACAGTATCTCTACTTTCAGCTACATCTACAAGCTACCAGTTCTACACACGTCTACACACTAACAGGTCTCACAGCAAAGTGCCTAACTGTTTACAGATGATGTCACCCTTTAGTTGGCTATAGCTGTGAAGCTGGCCAATACTAAGACCTCATTGCTATAGCAACTCCTAGTGCTATTTTTACCAGCAAAATTTGTTTACTTTAAGTTCCAGCGTTTCTTTCTCATGTCCTTGCTCAGGCCCTTATCTACAGTCCAGGTTTGAAATATGCCTGCTGGACACATTCTGTGTCTGTCTCAGGGCCTTCTCTCACAGTATCCAACACATGTCTAAAAATTGAATAACACTAGCTTTTTGTAATCATCTTGAGAAAAGCTGTTTCTGTGGCAGCATTTTGCATCATTTATACAGTCAGTATTTGCAAATTTTAGAAAACCCTATTGAAAGAAATATAGGTTTATATGTGTCTGGTTGTTCTAATTACCGAGACAAGAAACTTTTATTCCTGTAAATAAAAATTACAACATTTACTCAATTCAGCAATTCTACTGTGATCCAGAGATGGAACTGCTATTCTTTTTACCACTCAATTTACACTTTTCTGTTTATTCTGCATATCCATCAAAACTGTTATTACCTCCATATCCAGCTGCCTTCACACTATTGTGGTGGGTTTCCTTACAGGCTCAGACCAATTCCTGTCTATGTCAGTGTTTCATCTAAACCATCGGAAGAGGGACTAGGTCTTTCAACAGCTGAAAAATCAAAATATCATTATTAGGCACTATTTCAAGTTTCACAGCTACAGATGTGGTTTCTTAATACCTTTTATTATGCAATTACCAGTGATCTTTTTACTTTGCTCTTGGTGTGACTGGGGAACTGTCCAGCAAAAGAAGTGCTCCTCACACCTGTCATAGGACAATTTCGGGTGCTATAGACATCTGTACAAGCTCAAAGGATTAGGCCAGTATATTTAAAATTGTCTGTTCATGTTGATATGCTCTGCATTGCCCTAGATATCTGGTTTGGACACTAGGGGCGT
>VYZS01024773.1:15307-33521 GCA_013400695.1 Neodrepanis coruscans
GGGTTTTTTTGCTTGCTACTGTTAGTGTTTCCAACATCGTGTTTGCAGTAGTAAGACTTTTTTTTGTCTCTGTATTCATGCCAAAGACAGTGAATACAGGGGTTAAAACTTCTGGTCATAGCAGAATTCCAGAAAGGAATCTGCTCATGCTCAGAATTAGAAAAAGAAGAAGCTACAGGAGAGGAGCTTCTATTCCTAAAATGATTCAGCCATCTCTAGATTCTGCTTTTATATTAAAAGTAAGAGTTCCCTTACAGTGTACTGGTGCTGAGCTGTGAAGGGTTTCATCACTGCCGTGGCAGTGCCAGAACTCCTTGCATTCAGCATATCCTCAGGTTACTCTTATTTTCTTGAGTAAGTCATATATAGAAAATATTTTGCACTGCTTCCTGAACATGTTCCACCAGGTACTGATCACTCTTCTCAATGACAGTCATTGAGATTATGTAATGTAATATGTTGCCCAATAAATTCAATACAAATTGCACTTAGTGTAATCTGGTAAATTCACTTTAAAACATTTAATCCACTATACATTTTGTTTAAGGAGTACTGTAGAAAGTTCAATATTAATTCACCAAACCTTAATGTCACTATGTTATGCAGAGTTGAAAGAGTCTGAGATAGCAACTCACTTGATGGGAAATCTTTTGAAGGAGCATTTCTCCCAACAGTGCTCTTATTCCAGCTTCTTCTCAATATATCTTAAATACTTGAAGACAGTTAATTATAAGAAAAATGAAGCATGCACACAACAGTATGACTTTAGGATAGTATAAAGTAAAAGTAATATTATCATTATTTGCATTCTTGAAACTAAATATCTCCGTTCAAACACTTGAGAGCAATGATTATTTCAATGAAATACAGAAAACTAATATTTTATCCTCTCAATAGCTGCAGTCAGTATTTATTGTGGAATATAAACAGTGAAGACAAATGACCTATTTTACAAACCTTATGATTCTTTTTTTCCCCCTTAGGTCGACTTCTCTAAATGGAAAGGGAAAAGTACAGTCCTATAGTGGAAATTATTCAGCCAATAAGACTGGAGATGAAAATAAACACCTTGAACCACAGAATCGATCTGCAAAAGATGAACTTGTCTGTGCTTAGACATATTAGAAATATGTGCACAGGCATACACCCAACTCTATATAAGCAACTATGACTAGATTTTTTGTTCTGTCAGAAGGAAGGACTTAATTGTCCTTTAACTTAAAAGAGGAATCATCTGTTGCCAAAATTAATAAAAAACTAAACTATTAGACAAAAAAGTGGCAACATGATTCTCCTCCTGAGTTCAGCTTATCCTCTAAACCAGTTCCCTAAAGGATTACATTTTCCAGTCCTGACCATAACGATGTGTCCTGTATGTTTAATCCTCATAATATAGACCTGACGTGTCCACCACCTGGAAGATGATACAATGGCAACTTTCAAGATCAGCCCTTTTCCTATCTCAAAATCCTTTCCAAAAATATACCAATGCAGAGTTCCTATATCTTTTTATTGCCTGCTCATAACACCAATTACATTTTCGTCTACAAATGTGTTAACATGTCAACCATCTGTAAGATGAATGAATTGACAGACACTGATCATCTAAATTCATTACTCTCTGAGTTTCAAGAAGAATAGAACCGCTGGTCTTTTCAAGGGACACTTGTTCTTACTAATGGCTGGGCTTAGTAGATGGAGTGGTTGTGACCACAGACAATATATTCCATGTTGGGACTCAAGTGTAGTTCTCTTAAAGCTTTCTCTGGAACCATGGTCTCTTCCTAACTTCACAGCTAAGCTTTATACAAGCAAACTGAACAGTAGTTCATAATGAAATTCAACCTGCTTCTTATTTCAGAGTGTCTGAAAAGAATACAATAGCTTGTATAATTTAAGGTTAGGCAACAGAATACAAATGTTAATCAAAGATGGTCAGATTCTTCTGAAGATCTAATAAATATTAAGGACTTGCTGAGGATCCTTAAGAGGTAAACTGATGATTACAAATCCCTAAGTCATTCAGAACCATCTGAAACATAATCAAATCTTACCCTCAACTACAGCTATCACCACTGCCAGCACTCCTGTCCACCATCATCCCCAGTACTTTTACAGCCAGTATGAGCCCTGATGATTGTCACTGACAACACCAGGGATGTAAAAGAACTGCCACCATCATACGTTTCAGTGTGCTTTCTCCATTACTGTGAGCACCAAGACTGAATTTCAGCACTTCTCTCCCCTTAACCCTAAGCCCATAGCGAAGGTATCTATCCAAAGTCTTAAAGAAAGATGAGGCTGTAGTGGTTAAGAATACTAGCTCTATTTTTCACTCTGCAACTTCTGGCAAATATGTTGGTTAAGTGGACCAATGAAGTTTATAATCCTCAAACCCTATAAGCTTGTGCAGAGCCTTCACATACTATAAGTAGAAAGATCCATAAGGAAGAGGCTAGGTCAGATTAAAAAAAAAAAATCCAGCTTTCAAATCCATTGAAATCTGCAGTACATGCCAAAATAAAAGTTCCCAAATTAATTAGATAATCAAGTTGCAATCATAAGACCCTTAACCACTCTCACAGTTCATGTAAATGCCCATGTCTATGAAAAAATCAGCTTCCTACATGACTCTGCAGTCCTTGAAAGTTTCACTTTCACTGGAAAACACAGATTTTCCAAGCCCTTTTTATTCCTAACCCTATCCTTACTATAATGGTAATTAGAGCCAGGAAATAAATCCCTCAGCTAAATGAGATCCTATTATTTCGATCCTATTAACACTATGCCCTCTTCCTAGCCCTGCAGGCACTTTTGAATCCAGAAGTAATCATGGCTTTGAATGTGTGCATTCTCAAATTCTAGCCCTAACAACACCTCTGAATTCTAACCCTAATTAAACTTAACTTTAATTGTTGAAGGACCAGTTGTATCTTAAAAGAGAACATGACTTATTGGACCTTTACTTAATTCTGTGAGCCTTTCAGTGACTGTTAATAAAATGGAATTTTGAAGGTTTATTCCCAAATCCCTCCTCAAACTCACACTCTACTCCAGTCTCTACTGACAGGATACAGTAAATGAAACACAATACTGTTTTCTGTGAACAACATTCCTTTTCCTAACTATGCAGTAATGAACTGAACTTTCAAAGCTTTATATTCCTAAATTCTACATGAAATCTCAGCCCTAGCTTTAAAGTTAATTATAGCAGAGTGATCACTTCCTGCTAGTTCTTACTAAGCCATAACACCAAAGCTAATCCAAATATTAAGATGCCAAATGGATTGGTAACTATGCCCAAAAAAACCCCCAAACAAACAGAAAAAACAGAAAGACAATAAAAAAAAAAGCAAACCCCACAGAAACAAAAAGAAGCTTTGATCCTCAGCTACATTTACTCACACCCTTTCCCCAGGGCCTATAAAAGTTAAAATAATAAAAAGTTAACAGGACACCAGAAGGTTTTAATTGTTCTGAATACCTCTTTCTATCTAGTTTTTGGGACTTAAGAGAGCCCAGTAATGACTGAGATAATTAGAGGTTGTATTTTCAAACTTTAGTCCAAAATGGAAATTTTTTATTATGATTAATAACTGTACAAAAAGACAGTCTAACAAATTTTTACATCAGCTCACCATCTAACTCCTTGTACCTCAAAAAATCCAGCTGTAGATTTGCTCTCAAACCAGTAGACACCAGATTCTTAATCCCCAGCTTTAGCTATCACCAAAAGACCAGTCTATGTAATAAAGGATAATGAAAAGACATCGGCCCAACCCAAGCAGCCAAAGAATCCAGTATTAAGGTAGCCTCTAAGTATTTCCCTAGATGCAATCTTGATTTGAAGTAAATCCCCAAAATGTAATTAGAAATAGAACGGAGACACATTCCTACATTAGAAACAAATGCAGATGAGTGGAGATGCTGCTGACATAACTTTCCTTTCCACTTTTACTGTCTTTATAACGTGAGAGCGTTTGGATATTTTTAATAGTTGGATAGTTCTAGAATACCGTCTAGGGAGCTAAAAGAGGTATGGTATTTTCCATACTGGGTAATGCTAAAATCAGTTTAGTTCAAAATATTTTCAGGAATATAAATCCAGGATAAATTTTAGAAGGAACTAGACTGTTCATACCAATATTGCAGATAGAAATAAGCTAAGCTTTACTCAATGTGGACAAGTAGAGGACCAGGACCTAAGAGTAAATTGCACAGTTAAAGTCTAACAGCATTATAAAATTTGGTTGTATGGTATATCCAAGCAGAGAGATCTCCCTCATTTCCTTGGCCCCTAGCAATCTTACTGCAGAATCCATTTTCAGGTGTAACATTCCATTTGCAAGAAAGTGAAAGGAAACAACATTTACTGTATTTTATACTCTTTCCTCAAGTATCTATTCCTGACCATTACCTAAAACAGACTTCAAAATTCCTGGTGTCTGATGCAGAAAAAATACCATGCACATGTTTTGCTTAAGGACCAGATCCTCAGCTACTGTTAATCTGAAGATCCACTAAAGCCAGATCATAACCTGAGGATATGGGCTCTTTTCTTAGTGTTCTCAGTGCACACTGACAATCTACTTTATTATTGTACAGGTTTTGAAGACTTCCTGGTTATTTTTAAAATAATTCACAAATCTTTATCTCTGCACAATTATTATATGTGTCTAATTGATGTACAACCTCAGAAGATCATTTACTTTTTACTATACCTGACATATAATTTCTCAAACAGAGATTGCTATTAGTCATTTCTCTTCCATCCTTTGCATAGGTCACTAAAACAGCATCAATCTGTACTAAAATAAATTTTAATCTGGTCACAGATACAATGGTGTAAATGCTTGAGTTCAGTAGAAAATCATCTGTAAAACAGATTTACTAAGCTCTTCCTTTCTTTCCTTGTTATTTTTTTATTTTCAGAAAAAAAAAATAGAGCAAGCTACTTTTGAAATACAAGACAACTGTTCACGAAAATAATATACATATTATGTACTGTATTTGGCTGTTGAAGGATGGTAATTAAGAAGGTGCAGTAAAAAAAGCAATATTTAAAAATCTCAAGCATTTTAGATACTGTTAATTAAACCTTATGGCATATTAACTGTAATATGTTAAAATATAGATATATATATATACATAAAGATAGACAGAGACCATATTTACCAGCGTATAATCTGGATCATATGCATCCTCCACATCACAGGGTAGACTGTTTGCATAGGTCAGCAGTACATTTGTGGGATCCAGGAAACAGGACTATGTTCCCCGTTCAATAGATGGTTTCTTGTGGAAATAAGGGATTTATTATCAAATAAATTAGGGATATATTATCAAAACAACTCTATTCCCACCAAAACAGGGCTGTTTGTTTTTAAGATTATCCAAAATCCAATGTTTTTTCTCTTTCTATTCCTTTCTTGTGATATTTACTAATGAGCTTTGAGAGGGACTATACATAATGTAATTTCAGCTCTGTAAAAATCAAGTGGTTCATGTTGATGTACTCATTCATCTCACAGTTCCTTGTTAGTTGTAAGAAGATATTACTGCTTTCTTCACTTTCCATAACAATCTCTTTTAGAAATAATTGTTTATTACTTTGTGTAGTATATCAGCCAGTGCACAATCTATGTCTATACTTGCAGGTGTAATATACCTGGGAGTTCAATATCCGTTTACTAGTGCTGCAGTAAACTGGATGACAAATAGTACAGCCATACTGCTACCTTCTTCTACCCTCCAGAAGACAGTAGCATCGTGCAGATTGTCATCAGGAAATAATTCCAAACTGCACAACTGAATTTCCTGGGAGAAGATTAGGTGGCTTCAGCCCAAACACAGTGAGCGACTGCTCTACCATCTCAACACCTCCAGACCATGAATTAATAGCACCAGGAAAGTTTCTTGGTACAGTTTACAAGTCTAGAGAAACACGAGACACTTGTGTAAATTAGGCTCTGTAGTGCATTACTACAGAAAATTAGCTTGTGTTGGTTTTGGATGGCAAACCAAACCTGGAACCTCCAAGCAAGTTGTAAGATATAAAACCTCAGAAATGCACATCTTAATTCTAAAGGATTCCATTACAGTTCCTTAATAACAAAGAGTATAATATTCAATTCTTTCCATATCAACATAGTTAGTACATCTTGTAGTTTTTGGAAGAAATCTGAATTCAAAGTTTTAAGACAAAGCAAACTAGATTGTTGCTGTTATAAGATTAAGCAGATTGATCTGGTTTGGACGCTTGGGGGTGTTACCAAGTGACGAGAGATCCAATAGAGTCACAACAACCAAAGAAATTAATTTTAACAAACAGTAAAAACCCAACAATAAAAATGCAAAGAGGACAAACTATGCTCCTCCAGGCTGGCTGCTGGAGCAAGAGAAGGAAAGGGAGGCTGGCCCATGAATGGCGCTGGCCCCACTCCGGGGCTCCTGGAAAATAGAAAGAATGAAAAGGAACCCTGAGGGGCCTAAGGGGAGAGATACCACTTCTAGGGAGCTGCGTGGTCCTCAGCCTTGCGCTGCCTCTGCTGTTGTCCCAGCTGCACTGCTGCCTGGGCCGCAGGAAAGAGCTGAGAGGGCAGCCAAGATGCAGCTGGGATGAAAGCTGAGCCTCAAAAGGAGGCAGGACCTGCGGTTTTTATAGGGTGCCTGTTCTCATGTTTTCTCGGGGCACCCTTCCGGGGCAGACTGCCTCTTGATTGGATAACGGCATCCTGATTGGATAACACCCCTCCCTCTCCCTTTCCCCGAAAAACCTGCTGGAAACAACCCCCTCCCCCTTCCCACATGGAGGAGGGAAAGGAAAAAAAAAACATGTTTTACAAATGAGATCATACTGCACCCCACAACACAGATACAAAGGTTTCTAACTCAGTTTAATTTAGTTTTTTATTTTACATTTTATAGGCAGGTTTGAATATTCCTACAGCAAATTCAGTTTCATAAATTTGTTGACCTTTCTAAAATTTATGACTAATGGGCATAGGCAAGCTTTATTACATGGAGGAATAAAAGATATATATGGTATTATATGTGAAAAAATAACCTGGTTTTCAAAGAGGGTTTTTAGGCAGGAACATTTGCTTCGAGTGATGGACTTTCATGAAAAGCTTGCTAAAATGAATAAACCTGCAGAAGACACCTTCCTAACTCTTAAGAGTGAAAATTACCTGTAGGCATTTGCATCATAGATTCTCCAAGTGGTTAGCTTGAATACTTGAAAAGGAATATTTGATAGCTGTACAAAAGTATCACATCTGTTTTGGTAGTAACTCTGCATCCTAAATATTGCATTCAGTTCTAGTCAAAACAGAAACAGAAGGATAAAAGGCAATTTAGGGAAGGGCAGCAAGAATTATTGAAACTGTACTAAGAAATTCGTAGTATGTATAAAAAGAATGAGATGGTTTATTTAGGTAGGAATTAATAGAAGGGACATACTTCAGTCAAAGGGTAAGTGATCTTTATGGTAAAAATATCCAGAATTTTGACATGAAATACCAGGATTTATGTGTGCTGTCAGATATCAGACTGTAAAAACCCCAGTTTAGAAGCTACATGCTTATTTAGAAGTATTACTTTTCTTTAAGGTTTCAAAAGATTTCAGTCAACCAAACTTTTGCAAAGCCTTTAGTTTGTTCACACCTCAAAACAGCACAAAGAGAAAATAGTGATACACTTACCCAAGTGAATTTCTTTTAATTTAGTAAGAAAATAAACATTTTGGGAAAAGTTTTTACAGGGATAACATACAATCAAGGTAGAAGCATTCCACAAAAGTACCCAGCACACCGGATTGGTAAATTAAAACCCATCAGTTTTAAGCTACCCAAAAGAGATTTATAAAGAGTAAAGGAAAGATTAAGGAAAGAAAAAGAGATAAAAAGAAGAAAACAGTAGTAGAGAAAGAAAAAGAGAGAAATACAGAAAGGGAGAAGAATAAGAGAAAAAATAGTTACTGCCGAGGATCCAATGGCTCACAAGGTGGCAGGCAGAGGAAGTGAAAATGGAGACTTGTGCTGCCATATTGATGTCATCTGGCCAGTATGGCCACTCCTCCCAGACAGGATATCCAGGTCACTGACTGCTAAGTGTCCCCCAGGCAAAAGTCAAGGGACATGTGTGCAGGCTACTGGTTTGGCCTTTTGATTGACAGGCTTTGCCCTGTGCCTGCTGTGAGGCAGCAGCCTGACCATGTGGCTGCAGGCCTGCCCCTTCCCCCAACACACACATGGTTTGTTCTGACCCAGTAAATAACTATATGATTCAGTGAGATTCAAATGCAGTATGTTGCATAGATATGAGCAAGTTTGTCTCTTTGCAGCACTGGAAGGAAGCTTTCTCTGGTACCAAGTGATTCCTGACTCCCAGCTCCTTCTCTGAGCTCTTCAGCAATAGACCAACACTATGAAAAAGTGTTGGATACTCAAGGGGAAATTCCTGTCAGGATATTTTCGAATATAGAGGCATCTATTTTCCTGGTGAAAGGGGGAAGAAATAAGAAGCATGAGTATATCTGCTGTGGAGTTTCTGCTACCAACTAAATATTACAGAAGTGACCATAATATTGCAGTGGGAGAGGAGGGAAGGGGTTCAATGTAATGTAGAGTTTGTCTTCTTCCAAATGAAAAAATTTGATTTTGTTTTTCCTCCAAGTAACAGACAACATTCATCTCCTTAACTGAACTTTTCTTCATCTGTAGAACTGATCTGCAGCCTGTCTTTTAAAATAAATTTCTCTACATGNTGCCCCTTCCCCCAACACACACATGGTTTGTTCTGACCCAGTAAATAACTATATGATTCAGTGAGATTCAAATGCAGTATGTTGCATAGATATGAGCAAGTTTGTCTCTTTGCAGCACTGGAAGGAAGCTTTCTCTGGTACCAAGTGATTCCTGACTCCCAGCTCCTTCTCTGAGCTCTTCAGCAATAGACCAACACTATGAAAAAGTGTTGGATACTCAAGGGGAAATTCCTGTCAGGATATTTTCGAATATAGAGGCATCTATTTTCCTGGTGAAAGGGGGAAGAAATAAGAAGCATGAGTATATCTGCTGTGGAGTTTCTGCTACCAACTAAATATTACAGAAGTGACCATAATATTGCAGTGGGAGAGGAGGGAAGGGGTTCAATGTAATGTAGAGTTTGTCTTCTTCCAAATGAAAAAATTTGATTTTGTTTTTCCTCCAAGTAACAGACAACATTCATCTCCTTAACTGAACTTTTCTTCATCTGTAGAACTGATCTGCAGCCTGTCTTTTAAAATAAATTTCTCTACATGTTTCCTATTCTATTCCCAATTATGTTTTCCTTTTTCCAGGACTCCTCTTTTTTCCCCTAGTTTTCAACAAGTATTTCCAAATTCTTACTTATAAATATTCTCTCTGTTTTGTTTCTTTTTCTTTCCTGTGTAACTATTTGGCAGCCTTATTTTTCTCATATACCTCAAATGTTATTTCCTTTCTTGCTAAGTCTCTCTGTCCTGCAGTTTTTTATAGCTTCCCTCCTCGATGCATATCCTCCCCCTTCTTTTTTTTAACTCATCCTACAATTTTCCATTTGTTCTTTCCCTTGCACAGCTCTACAGTTCTGTGTAAAGCAGCTACAACCTCTGGGAAGACAAGGGAAATTGATAGTGGTAATTGACAGATGGTCTCTTTTTCTCTGATTTCTATCTGATAATGATGTTAAAATAGCAATGAAATCTGAGAATTCTCATAAAAAATTATCAGAGCATCACTCTCCAACAGCATGAAAATTAAGTCTCAACCAGGCTTAACCAAAAAGCAAATTTATAAATCTTTCCAAATAACTCTTCAAACAAGAAAACAAAAAAATGCGCATGCTAAATTACTAACTTTTGTTTTCATCAGGAAATGTTCAGGATAGGAAAAAAAAGAAGGCTACTAAGTGGCACAGATTGTGAACTAGGGGTTATAGATAGAGCTTGACAGATGTCCAGTGTTTGTAGGGCCTCTAGCATTCAAATTGCTCTCAGATTAGCCAACACGTATCCAGTAATAAAAGAGAATAATGATTTCAGCTCTCTTATTTATTCATTTTACACTGAGTCTGAAAGCCGTAAAACACTGCACTGATGGATGTAAATTGTCTTAGACAATTAGCTCCTATTGTACAAAAGCAAATTTGAAGTCTCTCCAGTTTAATAAGCAAGATGTCTTGGATAGCATTTCAAATATTAGTAAAGTAAACAAAAAGAGAAAAAAAACTTATAGTGGGCAGACAGATGTGTAATGTCCAGGGTGTGACTGGAAAGCATTGTTAGGAATATAAATCTGCAACAGAGACACTCAAATACAAATTTGCATATTCTTTGCATATTATTGAGTAAAAATGTTTTCCTAAAATTATTAACATTTTTATCTTGCTCTTTATAGGATTACTTAGTTTGATTCCTATGTCTGAACAAAGTCATCATGTTTACCATTCCTCCATCAAACAGTTACTTGGTCTCCTCAACAACTCAGAAAACCTCTCTGCAATATTTACGTCAGATTTTTTAGTAAGAGGCTTCTGAAAAAGACTTCTCTCTCTGATCAGTTAGCAAAGTCATTCAAAACAGTACATACAATTTTCCTTTTTTGGTCTCAAACAGCCAAAAATCTGGACACTTTCAAACTGTACTATAGATATTTCCCAAGGTGGCTTTTTGTTTTTTTACAGTTTTAAGATTTCCTGGGAATGCACCAAGGATTTGAAGCAAAGGAACACTCCATAGACTTAAACCAAAAGTGTAAGACCTAGAAAAGTAGAAGCAAGTTTTTAACTGTAATTGATTATTAATTCCTTTATTGCCTTGCTGAAATTTATTTCTCTTATTGGTCCTGAGAGGTTTGCAGTTGAAAGGGCATAAAGCCCTGGTCATTCAGAAAGGAATTTGAAGGAAGTGTGGGAAGTAATGGCTTAACTGGCTTCAGATTTAAGACATGCTTTATCCTTATGGACATTAAAAATTCATGGCTGCATTTATATAAATGAAAACCATGACAGCAAATCTAAGGAATCCCACAAGCATCAGATTTATGGCCTTTTGCTGGACTTGTGTAGCAGGTACACGGTGTTCCCAATATGCCAGAATGATGGTAGATTTCCTGAATGATGCTGTTGAAGCATTTAGCACAACCTCCTGTGCTACATACCTAGTCACAGCAACTCAAGAGATCCTCCTTCAGTTGGTTCAGGGTCGTCTGTCTCATTTGACTGTTTTAGCTTTGAAGTTATGTCAAATGGCTGCTGTGAAGTTGACATCGAAGTTGAAACAGTAGAAAAGGCTGAAACTGGATGGACTTTCTGATTTCCACAAATCTCATGGGAAAGGTAGCTGGGATCTACACATCACTAATTCACAGCAGCACTACTAGCTATTACTTGTCCTCTAACTAAGTGTTCTGTCATTTCATATCATTGGTCCCAAATCAGTGTTGTGAGAGAGCAAAAGATTATAAATATGAGATTAATATAAATAATATGCTTAATATAACACAAATAATCAATAGAAGAGAAAGGAAATAATCTTAGTGTATCTTTTGGTAAACCTGACCTTTGATACCTAGACTGTACTTACTTCATCAGCAAAAGAGGGCTGCAAGGGATATCAATTAGTTATTACAAAGAGATAACAATATCTGAAGCAAAAGACTCAGTTCTCCTTTAGTCTAAGGCCTTTACCACTGCACCAACAGTGCAAATGAACTTATACAGTATGTGAAAGTTGCATTTGCAGTTGTAGAACAGCAAAATGGGCTTTTGTATATATGTCAATTGGATTCTATTTTGTGCCCTCCAACACATCTGCTCTTGAGATGAGAATGGTCCTGAAGGAGACACTCAGCATGTATTAGCAGTCCCAGTGTGCTCAGCTTTTTCAACAATGATTGTTTCAGCCTGAAGTTAGGTTCAAAACAATAGCTGTCTAAAAGGAGGCCTCTCTTGAGTTTCATTCTTGGAGGTCAAGATAATTAAATATGTGTTTTGCTCAGCCAATGAAAACTGATAACAATGTACATCATTTTATACACACAAGTAAAAACTGTCTGTTTAGAAGATACACATTTAAAATACTATGCTTTTTCAACACTGAACTGTATATTAATGGCCTATAGTCCTAATAAGCTTTTTTTTTTTTTTTTAAATGCCTTGGTTTTAAGACAATTGCACTATTTAAATTTGAAATCAAGAGACTCTCTGCCAAATATAGGAAAAAAAATAACAACAGCTCTCTTATTAAAAAAATAAATATAATAAATATATATATATACACATGTATANAGACTACAACCATGATTTCAGAAAACAGCCATCTGAATTGCAACAACCAAGTCTTGTTGCTGGATCTGCAGGTTGTAATATCTTTCTACTATTATCCATTCTTTCTCTTATTTATAAATTTTCTGAAATGTTATTTTTATGCTTTTGTATTGTTGCATTTCTATCAATAATAACCAAAGCATTCACAGACTTTCTTTACATTGCAATCAAATTGTTCTGAACCCTACATATATGTATACATATGTATGTATGTATATATATATGTATATATATGTGTGTATACATACATACATATATATATATATATACATATATATAAAAATATATATATATATGATATAACACATAACACAAAGCAACAACTTGAGAACAACTGGAATTCACAGAGGGCACCTCACCCATTCAGGAAAGTTCTAACTCTGGCTGGCAGGAGGTACCAGCATGGCTTTTGGAGACAAAGGGGAAGCTGTGACCCAGTGAGGAATCCTGCAGCCACGACAGGGGCATCTAGGGCCCTTCTGCAGGCAGTTCAAGGCAGGGCCTCTCACTGTCCTCCAGGGTACAGGGAGGGGAAAAGAAGCTCCTTCGCAGATGGCATCTGAGTGTTCGGGGCAAGCTCTGGCATTGATAGCGGGGCCGATGCACTGACAGAGACGGTGGCACACACACCAGCCCAGAGTCAGAAGAGAGCCTGGACCTCCTGGGATCAGTGGCAAAAACCGTGTGAGACAGGAACCAGGCAGGAGACCCCAGCACGAAGCCTCATGCCAAAAGCGATGGGCTCCAGAGCCATGCAGGGTGGAAGAAGGATGCAGTCAGATCCACTGGGCAGTCACCTGTCAGCCGTAGCCAAACCCAAATGAGACAGAGAGAGAGGGGAGGGCCAATTCCCTTGTGTGCACGCCTTTTTGTATTTCCCCTTTTTTCCCACCAATGCCTTTCTTCCCCATCCCGCTCTCCTGCGGGTGGCAGCTGTGGGCACATGGAACCCCTGGCCTCCTGGAGCTGGTCCCCAAGAGTGGAGGGGCGGAAAGAAAGGCGCACAGCGCAACATCCCAGAGGAGTTGCGATGGCGGAAAAAAAATTTTAACAAGATTCAAATCCATAACAGCATTTGGGGTTTTATGTATAAATTCAGATTTTCATTCAACAAAAGTTATCTTCCTGCCTTTAGCAAATCTTGTTGAAAAAGTTCTTAAGATTAGTTCCAAGAGTGATTGTTGACCATCTTTATAAAAACATGCTCCAATTTGGTAGCATTATCTGTTGTCTTTTCTCCTTTCATCTATGACTGGTCAATATCACATTCCACTTGCTCAGAAAACCAGGTTCTGGTTTTATGTTGGTTTAGGGAAAGGTTACTTTTTTTTTCCTATGTTCTTTACTCTATGCTCTTAATTACATTACTCTTCTTCCTGAAGAATGAGCTAAACCATGTTTGTTTGGTTTTTTTTAAGAGGAAGAAAGAAATGTCAAGATCCTTAAGCAGACATGATTGCATTAATATCTCCTTTTCCGCTCTGTTCTGCTTTTATTCATAGATCTCAGGATCTTTTTAACACTTGTTTTCAATTTCTCTTGCAAAATCTAAGTGATGTTGATCATCACAGTCAAATTTTGGAAACCTATATTATTGCCGTATTTCCTAATCTTTAATGTACAACTTTCATTGCTGATTGATGCCTTTCTTCATTCCCCATAGGCACTCTGCTTGCTCCAAATATACTCTTTAACATGCTATTAATTGAGCATGAGATTACATAATTTTCATGTCTTGTGCAAAGTGTTTTTGACATCTCAGAATTTAACACATTTCTTTAAAGCCAATAATATAGTTCAGCAAATATGGATATTTATCAGCATATCTGCACAATCCATACCAGTTGGTGTCAAAGTCATAATTAAATACAGCGCAAAAGCAAATCAGGTCCTCCAAATGTTAATCTCATTATCACTTTCTCAGCCCCTCTTGCCAGAAAGTTAACAGCCGTTAAAGCTCTGCTGCTCATCCAATCAGAATATTAAATTAATCAGTATGGCCTGACATAAATATTGCCAGTGGTGTTAATCCTTTGCTTTGTACATAGCAAACTGGGAAATAACTGACTGTCTATGGAGCTCAATGGCTTCCTATTAATATTTCAAATCTACATTCCGCTTTGGAATATTTTATGTCTTAGTGTGCAATGAAAAGATTCTCAGAGACTGGAAAATGCAACTCATGTGTGGTTCCCAAGCACTTTTCCTCATCTGTGTTGCCCTAGTGCTGGTCATAGATATCTTTCTCTCTCTTTTTCTCTCTGTGCCTTATGAATTCCTGGTAAATTTTTTTAAATATGCCAACAGTCTCTGAAATCAAACATGATTAGACAAATGCATGTAGAAAGGCTGCAGCATTCAACAGGGCGTGTGTTGTAGAGAGTTATTTGAACAATGTAACACTGTTCCTTTAAATACATTTTGGGTATCACAAAAGCTATATAATAATTTATTTATTTGGGTTTTTTTGTTAAAAGCGGACAAATGTGAAAACAGTGGCTGAAAGAATCTCCTGTTTTGTAAATCTTGGCTAATAAAAGACACCACGTTCTCAGAGGCTTGGATACTGTTCAGCTGAGGCCTTTGCCCTGCCTTTGTTATGATAGTTGCAGCTAAGGCATGATCCTGTCAGAATTAATCGTAGATAATAAAAAAATATTAAATGTACATAATTCCACCTTTCATGTGGATGCTTCCATAAATAATGCATATCTATAAAGAGCATGTTTACAACCTTTCAGGATTACAACTGTCTGTGTACATCCAGATGTGCATAACCCTATGATGGACATATATACATGAGAATACATATATATGAGAGAACTTGTATCCATGTGTGTAGACCTACATAAATGTTTTTGTATGTGCATATTTTTATAAACACAGAATATACACACATGCATGTCCTCGTGCTGCAAAAAGAATAAATATTCATTGCTTATTTTAATAATTCATCATAATAAATATTTATATAACATACACAGTGATGTGTTGTGGTATAAATGTTTCAGTGGCATGAGTTGGGACTGAATACATTATTTATGAGTGACAAAGCCACAAGTAAGTCAGACAGGCCAGCAATAATATCCCTTCAATTCACTCTTATGAAATTCTTGCATATTATCAAAAGACAAGAACTATTTATCAAAAAGTCTAGAACTGTTAGAATTTTTTTACTTCTGGGGATTTTTTCCTATATTAACGCCCCTCTTTCCAACCACAAATAATCCAAAATTACTGCAAATACGTACATAAAATTAACTTTTTTTATTTTGGAAAATATAAACTCAGTTCTCATTCATTAAGAGGGAGTAAAGACAGCATTGAAACAAAGACTTTATTATACTGAAATTACCTATAATTTTTGAAAATAAACATGTGACTCTAATAAGCATAGGAGGAAGAACACAGTGCAAAGAATTTAAGACAATGATAACAACTTTTCCAGGACTCAGAGTCACAAATTTTGGAGTTTTGTCAGGTTTAAGTGCTCGAAAATCTCCATATGGAACAATCTCATCTCTGGTAGTAGGGTTTTCTTTTTTCTTACTTAACAGACGGTTGTCTGAAGCTGTTTAGAGGTGTTGAATATTCAAGCCAGTCTTAGAAGAGACAGATTAATAGCAGGAAAAAGAT
This sequence comes from Neodrepanis coruscans, assembly GCA_013400695.1. NCBI lineage: Eukaryota > Metazoa > Chordata > Aves > Passeriformes > Philepittidae > Neodrepanis > Neodrepanis coruscans. The sequence goes on from VYZS01024773.1 coordinate 31,295, forward strand.
GAGACAGTCAGAGGTAAGTGATAAATTGAAGAAGCATGAGATGAATTTATTTATAGCATAGTTTAGCAATTTATCATATAACTATACAATCTATCTCATTACTTTTGCCATTACTCTCATAGTAATGTGCATTTGTTTGCATGCTTTTACCTCTGTTTTTTCACTAGTTTAAGGATGAAGTGCATTTGTTTAGCTCTATAAGATAATATAAAAAGAAAATACATAATTTATCTTTTCCTATATCGTATAATGCTATGGTGATGATAGGAAATGTCTGGAATTAATACAGATAATTCCGGATAAGAATGCATACATTTTGAAAAATGCTCAGCCTAGGCAAGTAGAATTTTGAAAAATCTGAGTGTATGAGGATACCTGGAATAGAGATCTTTTATTGTAATTATCTGGAAAAACATTGCTTTACATTAGATTAGGTGGACTAAAAGATCGTCCATGAATAATGATTCTGTAAACTTATATATATACATGCGTACTTATTTTTTATATTTTTTTTTTAATACATGATCTTTTGCATCTGTTGTCTGGAAGGAAGAAAACAGTGTATCAAGCAAAGTAATGTTTTTCCTCTACCACATTAGCAAACAACTGCTGATACCAATACTTGGCACCTCCCTTCAATGTGATACCAGTATCTCTTCTTCCAAGCCCCTAAGCTTAACTGTGCATATTTTCATTAATTATAATTTGGAGGAGATGGAGAGTTTCTTTGAGGTGACAGACAAGCAGCAGGATATCATGAATATGTATTGCATGTCTGAGAAAATAAATTAACAGGGGCCATCTACTCTGGTGACCCACTTAGGCTGTCATTGATGAGTGTGACAGGAAGGTTCTGTAAGAACTGAATTTGCATGACAGACTTTTCTCCTGATCAACTAATTTACCCTATGCATTTAGATTATTTTAAGCACTACATAGCAGTCAGATAATTAATCACTAAATCACCAATAGTGACATTAAGGTACAAGCAATACATTATTGCTGATTACCACTTAAAACTCTAGCTTGTCGGGCTTCAGCTCAAAAATTACTGTAATCTTACACTGAGTAATGAAATATATAATCTGATATGTTCATAATGTTAGATGTTTGGGGAAAGAGGTTGATACTATATAAATAAATGTGTTTTCTTGTCCTTCATGACAAATACAAAAAAAAAATGTAAATTCTCACAAAGTATCTGGTTCCTACCAGTTATTGGGTTACTATATTAAACCAAGTTCTATTAAGCTTAAATTTCTTGAAAGTTCTCAAGCGAAATTATTTGTGCGCATGCACATACATCTGTATATAGGTAAGCATATAAGTATACGAACAAAACAACTTTTTTTGTTGCTCAGACATCTTCATAGAAATGTGTGCACTTTCAGCTGAACAAATCTAACTCTTTAAAAGAATATAAATAGATATGGAATTATAATAGAATGAGTATCTAAAAATACGATAACATTACAATATATGTTTATGATGCAGCAGAAACACACAGAGAGCATCTTCCTGTGCTGTAGACTTTTACTGATTCATATTAACTTGATTCAGTGCCTGTAGCAAATTATGAGTCTCTCAGTTACTTTCTTAGTGAGTTGAGTTTGGCCTTAAAGTTATACTATGAAAGACTGTCAGGTATTTTAACAAATGCATCACTGAAGTGGTGTAAAAAGTAAAGTAAAAAAGGCCACCTCGTCTCTTAACTTAAAAAGTAAGAGTAGAATTTTTAATTCTTTTATAGCAGACGTAGAAACAGTTCACATCTCTAAAAACTGATCAAGTATACGCAATCCTATTAATCATAAGGAAATGCACACAAACAGCCTATAAAACTTTGTTTTGAAAATTGAAATAAAACTTGTGGTACTTGCCTGCTTTTGACTGACTTTAGACTACATGGTTTTAAAAACAGCAGAAAGCTCCAGCAGCAAATTCCTTAGCCAAAGAGACCTTTGACACTTTTGGAACCTTAAGCTTCTTAGTTGAAGGATAACAAATTAGTGTTTGAGACCTGGTGTCTTTAATCTTTTATGCTTACTTGCAATCAAAGAAACAAGTCATATCTAGAAGGCTTATTTAACCTGAGGTGCACCTGGAAAATCACTTGTTTGCAGCTCCCTTGCAGTGACAAGGAATTCTTCCGTCTGTGTATGCGCCTTGGGTGCCTTTTGGAGAAATCCACCTGTTGGTACATAATAGACTGGGAAAAGCATAATTC
>VYZS01024774.1:0-14610 GCA_013400695.1 Neodrepanis coruscans
AACAGTTACAAGAAATATCACCCAAACAAACCCTATCCCTCACCCCTCCATGTGTGTTTCCTTAGTGTAGTCACAGTTGTAGGGGAAACAGGCAGATCTTGTGGGCTCACCATACATGCGCAAGTCCCCCTGGTTTGCTGCTGAGACGGGCAAGTCACTTGTCCAATACAGGAACAGCGGGAGACAGGGAGGGACAGTCGGGCTGGCTGTGAGCAGGGACCAGTGTGGGCAGGACACTCTCTCTCTCTGGAGTTGCTGCGGAGCTCACCTGGACACAAGGTGATGGGCCAGGCCAGGCAGGCGCAGCAGCAGAGGCTATCTGGTTACAGGGCACTGTGGCATTATTAAATTATTAAATTATTAATACAGCATGTCCAGACAATGATACAGTGTCTAAGGAATGTAAATAACATCTTGAGACTTTCTTGTGGCTCTAAGACATTGGTGAAACTGACCTCTCTACGGCTTGTCTATTGGCTGTATTAAACCTAAACAATCCATGGAATATGTAAGTGGATGAATAAGCAATAAAGCTTTCTTGGGATTCTCCATTTTACCCCTGTGCAGCTTGTACATAGTCTGTCTTTCATGGATCATCTGGTCACCAGCACCATGCACACAAGGCCTATATACCTTATGGGTAGCTGTGTCACAGAGAGTCCTGACCACCGACGCTACCAAATTGAAGATTCCTATTTTAAGGGATCACATGAAACTGCCTACAGGGCAGCATTTGGGACCTGTCCACCATTTACCATAGCAAGAGGGAGAGAGCGGCAAGAAATGGCACTAGTGAGGCAGCACCAGGGCCCTCTCCCAGGGGTTGCTCCCAAAACCCAGCATGCTGGGTCTTTTATTGTCCAGAGTGAGGTGGGAGGAAAGGCAGGCATACTCCACTACCCCAGCCATCATGTCTTCAGCACTCAACAGTGCTGCCCTTCCCTCTGCTGCACAGCCATCCCAGAGCAGAGAATCTCCCTGCCACCTGACTATCAGGGCCATTAGCTCTCAGGCTGAAAACAATGAAGTCTTCCACCCTACCCCTGCTTAGGAATTGTGTTCTCAGCTTAGTGAGGAATTTTGTTCTCATCTTTTCCCTTCCTCAGTTTTGTTGACGTCATGGTAATAATGGGAAAATTTCACCAAAAGGTATCTAACCCATAACAAAGCCTTTATCCTGATCTTACAGAACCCTTTACAAAATGTGAAAAATACAGTCAAATCAGACTGAAATGCAAAAATATCTCTACAAAACAAAGTCAAAGAAAGTAATCAACTGTAAAGAAACCAAATCCAAGAACTATCTCTTTCCTTCTCAGATACAAGCTCTAAGCATATTTTTATCATTCACAATGTGTGAGCACTTCAGCATGTCCTGCAGATTGGAAATATTAGGAAGCAATTTGCTCATAATGGAAGTGAATACAAATCAGTCTGCTCGAGTAAAATTACTTTGCAGAGGTGGAGTTGGTAAGGATTTGTCTTCATCTAGGAATGAGATGTGGAGCCTTACTTGTGTACTTCTTAGCCTCAGACTGCTCGAGTTTGCAGTTCAGAAGGGATGGCGCTGCATCCCACACTGCATCTCCTGCAATCTGTTCATACAAGGACCGTCCATCTGTTGGGTTTAAACAGACCTCCAGTTGCTTATGTGTTTGTTCACAGATGTAGGTAGGAGGTTTGACTGCAGGGTTCTAAAACTCAAATCCAAGATTATGAGACACATTTGCAAACACGCTTGCATATACCAGAGCCTTATCTGTTTGCTGGGAAATGCTCTATTGTTTGGTTTGCAAATCAGTTCCATTTAAATTGAAACATGGTAGTGATACTTGCACATATAAAATTAAATTTGCACAGCATCTCTTCAATTTAGTCAAGAACTGTAAAGTATAAAATGACTGAAAACATTAAAGATACCATCCATGAAATTATTCTATATGAAATAGAAATTATTCAACAAAAGAAAGATCTGCCAGGGGAGATTTTCACAAAGAGAATTCGTTCTCAGACTATGGAAAGTGTAGCACTTGAAAATAACATTATAATTTCAATTGATTCCCAAGGATCCTCTACAAATGAATCAATTGATATATTTTAAATAATAGACTGAATTGGCCTCATTATAAGAAAATTACAGATTACTGCAAGTTTGATTGCATCTGAAAATATTTTCTAATTCTTTCAGTCTTTCCTCAGGAATGCCTCTTTCTCCAGAAAGCAAGTTCTTCGTATTGGAAAGTAAGTATGAAACAGAACAGAGATTATGCAGAACAGAATCCACCAACACATGACTATCCTGTTTTGACAGCAAGAATCTTTGTAGGAAGATGCTACTATGATATTTAATACAATACTAACTGGGACTTTCTTCCTACTCTACCAGCTGCAATAGGTCAATAGATTACAGCCCACAAATAAGATTTGGGTTCACTTGCAATAAGAACTTGATAGAATAAGGCTAAAGCTATTATTACCTCTGGGTTTTATCCTTCTTTTTTTTTTTTCCACCTTCTATGAACAAAATTTGGTTTGGGAAAAAAGTACTTGGTCAGTGAATCACAAGTGATGTGTTTAAGGATGATTTCACTTTCATCCAAAACACATTTCAATATGTGCCTAAGGGAAAAATTCCTCATTATAGAATGAAAGAGCAGATTCTCAGTTCTCCATGTAGTTTTTCAACACATCCAGAGTGACTCAGATGCTGGGCTACAGAACAAGTCCAACCTGTCCAACATTCCTTGAACACAGTTATATTCCCAGGTGCTGTTCCTGCAAGATGATTGAAACACAACTGAGAAAGAATTCTGTCAACTTCCTAGACAAGCTGGATTATTTTTGTCAGTTTGAGTTATTAGTTGGAGGATAGCTTTTGTTATCATTGTTATAGGATTCTAGGTAGTGTTAATTCTACTTTACGTCTTTAATTTTTTTATTGATGTGCTTTTCTTGATGTGAGTGAAGTTAAACTAGGATTTAGATTCCAACCTTGCTAAGTACTGAGCATACTTGAGAAGTGAATAATTTCAGATCTTACCAATATAGTAGAACCTGGCCCATACGCAGGCAGAAGGAATACCAGAATACATGCAAGATTTCTTTATAGTTAATTCTGTTCATCAACAAATATCTCTGGAAAATTTTGGAAGTTGGCTACTTACATTTCACAGAATTAGAGAATGGTTTGAGCTGGAAAGGACTTTTGAAGTCATTGAAATGAGCACGGACATCTTAGATAAAGTTGTTCAGAGCCCCATCCAACCTGACTGTGACTGTTTCCAGGAATGGGGCATCTACCACCTCTCTGAGCACCTCTCCAGTGTCTCCCTAATCATAAAAATTTTCTTAGTTATATCTAGTCTGAAAGTACACTCTTTTAGTTCAAACCCTTACTTACTTCCATTACTCCTTGCTTTATCACAACAGGCCCTACTAAAAAGTTGTCTCTATCTTTCACATAGACTACCTTTAGATACTGGAAGGCTGCAGTAAGGTCTCCCTGGAACCTTCTCCAGCCTGAGCAACCCTAACTCTCTCAGCCTTTTCTCATAGGAGCAATAGTCCATAATTCTGATCATTTTTGTGATTTTCCTCTGGATTCACTCTGTCGGGTCAGGTCTTTCCTGTACTGAGGACCCCAGAGCTGGATGCAGTACTCCGGATGGATCTCACAACAGCAGAGCAGAGGGAGAGAATCACCTCACCTAACCTGCTCACCACACTTCTTTTGATGTAGCTCAGAATATGATTTGCTTTCTGGGTTGCTAGTGCACATTGCTGGCTCAGGTCCATCTTTTTATCCAACAGCAACTCCTAGTCTTTTCAGCAGCACTGCTCTCCACCCCTTCATCCCCCAGCTGTATTGCTAGAGAGGTGCTCTGACCCAGGTGCAGAACCTTACATTTGGCCTTGATGAACCTCATGATATTCATAATTACAAAACACAAGTGTATTGTCCTTAACAAATTACTAGAATCTGATTCCAAATAAATTTGTGACTTAGATTGTTATGTGTTATCAATTTAATTTTACTAGTACTTGGTTTCAAAGACCTAAATTTGCTTTTACAAGAGAAACTGATACAATCAGAACAAAGCAGCTACAGAAATAAAAGTTACATGCTTCAAACACTAAAATTTTTCAGTAAAACCAACACGCCTGACATAAAGTCAGCAGAATCATGGTTTGCATTCAGTAGTCAGACTCCCTTCATAGACCTATTTGCAAGTGTAGAACTGATTTGCAAAAAATTAATATCTTTGAAGCATTTTTGACCCTTCAGTTGATTGGATCCAAGAACACCCCCTGAGGCACTGACTTTTCTGTCCCCTGAAAAAAGATCCTTTGAAAAGGATCTTTGCTGATGAATATTTTTCTAACTTCCTCCTACCTATCAAATACCACAGAATGTTTTGTATTGAGTCCCCCAAAATCGAAATTGGTGGAGGGGGGGATAATTTTTAATATTTTAAGAGTTCTGATTAAGAGTAATGATTTAAGAGTTTTGCTGTTGACCAACTTGAAGAACAGCTAGAATTTTTGAGGGACAAAATGTGAATTGGATAATTTGCATTTACAGGGGAATAAAACACCACACACACACAAAAAATCCTATTTAAGATGCAGCTAGGATGTTCACTGTAGAGGAGAACAGTTGTGTAGAACAGTTACTATGCAGTAAATTCCAAGCCTAGTGCTCTAACTTTCCTGGGTAGATAATCNTCAGATGCTGGGCTACAGAACAAGTCCAACCTGTCCAACATTCCTTGAACACAGTTATATTCCCAGGTGCTGTTCCTGCAAGATGATTGAAACACAACTGAGAAAGAATTCTGTCAACTTCCTAGACAAGCTGGATTATTTTTGTCAGTTTGAGTTATTAGTTGGAGGATAGCTTTTGTTATCATTGTTATAGGATTCTAGGTAGTGTTAATTCTACTTTACGTCTTTAATTTTTTTATTGATGTGCTTTTCTTGATGTGAGTGAAGTTAAACTAGGATTTAGATTCCAACCTTGCTAAGTACTGAGCATACTTGAGAAGTGAATAATTTCAGATCTTACCAATATAGTAGAACCTGGCCCATACGCAGGCAGAAGGAATACCAGAATACATGCAAGATTTCTTTATAGTTAATTCTGTTCATCAACAAATATCTCTGGAAAATTTTGGAAGTTGGCTACTTACATTTCACAGAATTAGAGAATGGTTTGAGCTGGAAAGGACTTTTGAAGTCATTGAAATGAGCACGGACATCTTAGATAAAGTTGTTCAGAGCCCCATCCAACCTGACTGTGACTGTTTCCAGGAATGGGGCATCTACCACCTCTCTGAGCACCTCTCCAGTGTCTCCCTAATCATAAAAATTTTCTTAGTTATATCTAGTCTGAAAGTACACTCTTTTAGTTCAAAACCTTACTTACTTACATTACTCCTTGCTTTATCACAACAGGCCCTACTAAAAAGTTGTCTCTATCTTTCACATAGACTACCTTTAGATACTGGAAGGCTGCAGTAAGGTCTCCCTGGAACCTTCTCCAGCCTGAGCAACCCTAACTCTCTCAGCCTTTTCTCATAGGAGCAATAGTCCATAATTCTGATCATTTTTGTGATTTTCCTCTGGATTCACTCTGTCGGGTCAGGTCTTTCCTGTACTGAGGACCCCAGAGCTGGATGCAGTACTCCGGATGGATCTCACAACAGCAGAGCAGAGGGAGAGAATCACCTCACCTAACCTGCTCACCACACTTCTTTTGATGTAGCTCAGAATATGATTTGCTTTCTGGGTTGCTAGTGCACATTGCTGGCTCAGGTCCATCTTTTTATCCAACAGCAACTCCTAGTCTTTTCAGCAGCACTGCTCTCCACCCCTTCATCCCCCAGCTGTATTGCTAGAGAGGTGCTCTGACCCAGGTGCAGAACCTTACATTTGGCCTTGATGAACCTCATGATATTCATAATTACAAAACACAAGTGTATTGTCCTTAACAAATTACTAGAATCTGATTCCAAATAAATTTGTGACTTAGATTGTTATGTGTTATCAATTTAATTTTACTAGTACTTGGTTTCAAAGACCTAAATTTGCTTTTACAAGAGAAACTGATACAATCAGAACAAAGCAGCTACAGAAATAAAAGTTACATGCTTCAAACACTAAAATTTTTCAGTAAAACCAACACGCCTGACATAAAGTCAGCAGAATCATGGTTTGCATTCAGTAGTCAGACTCCCTTCATAGACCTATTTGCAAGTGTAGAACTGATTTGCAAAAAATTAATATCTTTGAAGCATTTTTGGCCCTTCAGTTGATTGGATCCAAGAACACCCCCTGAGGCACTGACTTTTCTGTCCCCTGAAAAAAGATCCTTTGAAAAGGATCTTTGCTGATGAATATTTTTCTAACTTCCTCCTACCTATCAAATACCACAGAATGTTTTGTATTAAGTCCCCCAAAATCGAAATTGGTGGAGGGGGGGATAATTTTTAATATTTTAAGAGTTCTGATTAAGAGTAATGATTTAAGAGTTTTGCTGTTGACCAACTTGAAGAACAGCTAGAATTTTTGAGGGACAAAATGTGAATTGGATAATTTGCATTTACAGGGGAATAAAACACCACACACACACAAAAAATCCTATTTAAGATGCAGCTAGGATGTTCACTGTAGAGGAGAACAGTTGTGTAGAACAGTTACTATGCAGTAAATTCCAAGCCTAGTGCTCTAACTTTCCTGGGTAGATAATCTCCCAAAGCATGCAGGCAGATCAGTACAGTGCCTGCTTTTATTGCCATTAACATGAGTTACAGCTGTTTACAATTGCTGCAGTCTAACTGGAGAAAGCAAACATTAACAACATTAAAAGATGATCCCACTATGAAATGTGTCTCTGCAAAAAATATATTTGAAGTTCAATATCTGTCATGTATTCTAAGTTCCCAGTTCAAGCACGTTTAACTTAAAATTAAATAGCTTTTGCCATCTGCCAGCCCTGAATATTGAATTTTAAATTTGTAGACTGAAGCTTCTGCTTTTTGGTTCCAACATCACTTACGGCAAAGACTCAACAAAAGAAATTCTTACATTTCTGTTCCGACATATGAATCAGAATACTGCCTCTGTGTGTGTGTTCATGAGTAAAAGAGAAAAAGAATTGTTGTTTGAGTAAACATACATGGCTTTTGTCTCTCGAAAAAGGTAATCACTTGTCAAAAATAGTAATTTTTTGAGGACAGAGCTTCTTAGATGCTTAGGTTGTTGTAAATTTCTATGACAAATAGTATTTTAACTCTTCTCTGTCATTATCAACCTCAGGATACCACTCATATACAATTTTTGATACAAAAAAATCAGCTTCTGTTTTATTTTAGTACCTTGAGATAAGTTTCCTCAAAATGAAAAATCCAACTTTTCTGTTTTGAATTCAGAATATCAGTATTGGTGCTAAGTGTTGAAATTTGTGTTACGGAAGACATAGGAAAATTTATAGTTTTGAAAATCAGAAAAATTAGACTTATTCATGGAGTTTTTTTCTTCTTTAAGGAAAAAGCCTGTTCCTCACAGGAGGGAAGGAGATAAAATGTAGATGAAGCAACCTGATTTTTTTATCATGTTTTCTTAAACACATGAACAACGGAGATCATCCTGCCATTTGGAAGATTCAAAAGATTTGGAAGATTTGGAAGATTTTGGGAAGATGACTGTGGAGTCAGTAGAATGATATAAAAAGAAGTAGAATGTATACACTGACTTGCTGATGTCACCCTGTTGTCTTTATTTTCCAACAATTCACAGGGTTTCATTTTTCTCCCATCTAGTTGACAACAGCAAGACACTTAAAAGTGTGACTGAGAAACAATATCCTGAGAAGAAAGAAGACAAAATTGACAGAAAGAAAGTACCTTCCACCAGGTAAGGCTTCAAGATGACATATTTTCAATCTCATGTCCAAAAAATGAAAGTCAGGCTATAGTAGTTGTGAAAGACCAGATTCATATCTCACTAGATTGTTTAACTATTGTGTCGGACCAACCATCTTTTCTCTGTGTGTGTGTGTGTGTCAGGGGAGGGGCCATGGTCAGGCTAGCAGCCTCATGGCAGGATCAGGATGCATAATTTCCAACTTCGCTGCCCAGAGCACACATGGCTCGGAAGCCATGTGAAGGCCTACCTGGTAGCCCACCCACACCTTGCTCCCAGGAGCCTTGATTGGCTGCACCACACATAACTCAGGCCACAAGGGCTCTGAGTGGTCAGTGACTCAAATGTCCCACCTGGAAGCAGTGGTCATGGTTGCCAAAACCCACAGCACAGGTTGTCTTAATTTTGGCCTTCCTCTTGGGAACTTGCTGTCATGATGAGATCTTCACAGGATTCTTTGATGGTACCTATCTCTTCTTCTGATATCTTTTTCTTTCTTTACTCTTTTAATCTCTCTTTCCATTCTTTTCTATTTCTTTACTCTTTTGGTTAACTTAAAGCCAAGGGGCTTGTGTTTGACAAAGCTGGGTTACTGATGGCTCTGGACTGGGTGCTTTTGTAGACTGTCTTTGTTTGCTGTGTGCTTTTGGCATGATGTTTCTGCTTGGTTGTATGTTACCCTGAAAAAACTTTTGCCAAATCACTAAATTAGAAGAAGTTCTCTTGGGAAAATGCTTGTAGTGTGCTCTCTTTACGTGATTCAACGTATCAAAGGACCAAAGACTTCGTAAGAATTCATGTGGCTGAAATCTCTTGGAGTCTTAAATATAAGGAGTGTGTGGCTCAAACCCAGAGTGTTACAGTACTATCTAGCTGTAACAAGCACAAGTAAGTTAAACAGCATTTACAATGATGAAACCAGATTTACTTTTTAGCTGAACAATATATGTTGACATAGCCATTACCTTTTTCCTGTATGTATTCAGGAATAGGTGCTGATAATATCAAAGAGAGACAGACTGTGTGAGCAGATTATGAAAGGAAAGTAATGGTAAAATGTACTGCTGACTCAGGTGTGAAAGATAATGCACTCTGCTGAAAGACAGGTCTCTCACTGTGAGACCAGTTAATTCCTAGAGTTGTCTGTGGATTTTTTTGTATAAAATTACCAAGAATATGTTACACTTAAAAGAGGAGTAGAAGGAATAGAAAACTGTATGTCTACATATAGAGCATTTAAAAAGAGAGGATATTTCCTCCTTTTATTTTAATCTTAAGGACTCCTTTGAACCAAGTTAAAAAAAAAAAAGCAAGATGGCAAATCCCACTTTTGCTGTCATGCCTAGAAAAATGTATCAGAACATTCAATGTAAATATTTTTTGAAATGTAAAGGAAAAATTCAAAACTGATCTTATTGTGTCCTGCTGTACAGGGGTTTTGCAATTATTTGAAGTGAAGAATTTGTTAGCTAGGAAGCTTAAAAAAAGTGGATTTTAATTTTTTTTATAGCATTAACTGGAAGTGAATTTGAAACTTTTTAGACTATGTAATGAAACCAAAAATCTAAGAATTTATAGTCCTGCATCCTAAAACACAGATAATGTATGGGCTGTATGAATGCGACTTGGTTAAAGCTGACAATCTCTGTATGCATTTGAGTATCAAATATTTTTAAATGCTACAATCTACAGCTGAGAGACTCTATGCTGACATAATTTTCTGCATAACTTAAATTATATTTGATAAAGACATAAATTGTTCACAGACATTTTATGAAAAGATAATGCATTTAATTGTCATAATTAAGCATTACATGATTCAATATGAATCACTGAATCGGAAGTGCTAGTCCTTGGTAATATAAAGGCTGCATTGTTTGCAGCTAAGAATAGTTTGAAACTAGGGCTTTGATGACTAGAGTTTTCTTGCTTCTTGACCTACAGTTTGTTAGCTGTTGTCTGAAACAGACTATTATCATCTAACAGNCCAGAGCACACATGGCTCGGAAGCCATGTGAAGGCCTACCTGGTAGCCCACCCACACCTTGCTCCCAGGAGCCTTGATTGGCTGCACCACACATAACTCAGGCCACAAGGGCTCTGAGTGGTCAGTGACTCAAATGTCCCACCTGGAAGCAGTGGTCATGGTTGCCAAAACCCACAGCACAGGTTGTCTTAATTTTGGCCTTCCTCTTGGGAACTTGCTGTCATGATGAGATCTTCACAGGATTCTTTGATGGTACCTATCTCTTCTTCTGATATCTTTTTCTTTCTTTACTCTTTTAATCTCTCTTTCCATTCTTTTCTATTTCTTTACTCTTTTGGTTAACTTAAAGCCAAGGGGCTTGTGTTTGACAAAGCTGGGTTACTGATGGCTCTGGACTGGGTGCTTTTGTAGACTGTCTTTGTTTGCTGTGTGCTTTTGGCATGATGTTTCTGCTTGGTTGTATGTTACCCTGAAAAAACTTTTGCCAAATCACTAAATTAGAAGAAGTTCTCTTGGGAAAATGCTTGTAGTGTGCTCTCTTTACGTGATTCAACGTATCAAAGGACCAAAGACTTCGTAAGAATTCATGTGGCTGAAATCTCTTGGAGTCTTAAATATAAGGAGTGTGTGGCTCAAACCCAGAGTGTTACAGTACTATCTAGCTGTAACAAGCACAAGTAAGTTAAACAGCATTTACAATGATGAAACCAGATTTACTTTTTAGCTGAACAATATATGTTGACATAGCCATTACCTTTTTCCTGTATGTATTCAGGAATAGGTGCTGATAATATCAAAGAGAGACAGACTGTGTGAGCAGATTATGAAAGGAAAGTAATGGTAAAATGTACTGCTGACTCAGGTGTGAAAGATAATGCACTCTGCTGAAAGACAGGTCTCTCACTGTGAGACCAGTTAATTCCTAGAGTTGTCTGTGGATTTTTTTGTATAAAATTACCAAGAATATGTTACACTTAAAAGAGGAGTAGAAGGAATAGAAAACTGTATGTCTACATATAGAGCATTTAAAAAGAGAGGATATTTCCTCCTTTTATTTTAATCTTAAGGACTCCTTTGAACCAAGTTAAAAAAAAAAAAGCAAGATGGCAAATCCCACTTTTGCTGTCATGCCTAGAAAAATGTATCAGAACATTCAATGTAAATATTTTTTGAAATGTAAAGGAAAAATTCAAAACTGATCTTATTGTGTCCTGCTGTACAGGGGTTTTGCAATTATTTGAAGTGAAGAATTTGTTAGCTAGGAAGCTTAAAAAAAGTGGATTTTAATTTTTTTTATAGCATTAACTGGAAGTGAATTTGAAACTTTTTAGACTATGTAATGAAACCAAAAATCTAAGAATTTATAGTCCTGCATCCTAAAACACAGATAATGTATGGGCTGTATGAATGCGACTTGGTTAAAGCTGACAATCTCTGTATGCATTTGAGTATCAAATATTTTTAAATGCTACAATCTACAGCTGAGAGACTCTATGCTGACATAATTTTCTGCATAACTTAAATTATATTTGATAAAGACATAAATTGTTCACAGACATTTTATGAAAAGATAATGCATTTAATTGTCATAATTAAGCATTACATGATTCAATATGAATCACTGAATCGGAAGTGCTAGTCCTTGGTAATATAAAGGCTGCATTGTTTGCAGCTAAGAATAGTTTGAAACTAGGGCTTTGATGACTAGAGTTTTCTTGCTTCTTGACCTACAGTTTGTTAGCTGTTGTCTGAAACAGACTATTATCATCTAACAGACATCTAAAATCTGGAAACAGAAGGGGTTGTGGCATGGACTTCGGTATTTTCTAGCTGCTTTAGTGGAAGTTTGTTCAGAAACATTGTTCATAGTATTACTGAGTTAGTTTATCCCCCTCAAAATGATTATATTTTTAAGAGGCTGCTTTTAGGAAGGGATAGTGTGAAAGATATTCACATTTCTGTACCACCTGTCTAGTCTTTTCTTCCTTTGATGTTTTTGTAGGAATTGAGATACTTCACAGGGTGGGAAGAGACAGTTGATAGATTCCTCATTTTCATATTTGTTTTGCTACTGTTAAGGAGTTTTGTAATGGCTTCAGGCAAGAGTTGTGTTACTGAAATTATTTCTACTTTAAGTTCAAAATTAGTATTTGTATTTATTTATTATTTATAAGTGATTACTTATCTGGGGATCTGTACAATTTATACTTAAACATTATAATTTATTCTATATTTCTCTGGTGTCATAAAGCATACCAGATAAATAGATATTTGCTTAGACATAAATAAAATTAGTTATAAAATGGTGACATTTCATACCTATGGTAATTGGGTGTGCTTCTCAGCATTTGAAATGTGGTAGTAGAATAGGTAATGTTCTTGTATGGAAAATCCTCAGGGAAAAGTAAAAAACATTTTTCTATAAGTTGCATATTTTAAAACTACTTTAATTTCAAAATGTTAAAAGAGAAGTAAAAAACAAATTAGATGGCTGTAAAGATAATTTCTAATTGTTTTGGTAAAGATTGTTGTCAAATGTCTCTGCCTACTAAAATTTCTCTTTAATTAATAAATTTAATTAATAAATGTACTGAGATTTCATAGATAGCAATAAGAATCTGAATTTACCATTTTAACTGTGATGAGTTCTTAAATAATAGAGATTAAATATAGACTAGGAGCTCCTGAAGGGGAGGAAGAGGAGTTATATCTGAATGTCTCAGCCTGCTGACATCTCACTCTCCTGCACTTCGCTCTCTTCAGTCTTACAACAAGGAGTCTGCAAAAAATACTGAAGCAAAAGGCCCATTGTAGACCAGCTGTTGTTAAAAATTATTAAAATGACCCCATGAAATAAAACTTTTGTTCTCCATTTCTTGTCCCTAATATTCTCAGATCTTTTATGTAAGTGGAGACTAGAAATAATAATTTCAAAAGGTATTATGTTAGTGCTTTTTTGACCAGGCTTTGATACTTAAGACTTGGGTTACTTGGAAAAGTAGTATTTTCATTTGCTTTGATGATGTACACTGACTAAGAGATGCACATCCTAGAGGTAGGAGTATGCTTAATGATATCTGGTTTACTCAGGATCTGGATAATAGAGCAAAGGTCATCTGCACAAGTTTAATTTGTCTTTCAAAGTTCACGGAGTTTGGAGTTTTTTTGAGATTTAGAGATTTAAAAAAAATAAAAGCAACATCATAATTAATTTCACAGACCTTGTTCTAAAATTCAGAGGATGTCTCATCACTGTTGAGGGGAAAAAAAATGAAAGCAAACATGTCACTGCTTTTCCCCATATTAGTCTTCCTGCCACTGTTGCTCTTATATTACCAGCATGCTTTGAGAAGGTGGCAGAAATCTACACCCAAAAAAGAGTCACACGTAAGCACAGAAATTTTAAGAAGTGAGTTCCAAAAGTGGTGTTGAAATTCCTCCTCGGTAGAAATCTCATGATCACAATCAACTTAATTGAAAAATTGGACTAAAGACAGTTGATTTTACAGCTTGCAGGTAGATGAAGATACAAACATAAGTATTACAGAAGTACTTGCTTCAGATTCTGTTTCCCAATAGAAACCTTCTCACGCATCCCACTCTCCTCATTAGCTGAGGTGATGGAGGCAGGAGAACCCACTCAGAGCCCCAGCAAGGACATCTGCCCTGCACTCGCTACTTGAAAGGAGGAAGGACTTCACAATGGCAGATTAGGTGTATGCCGTGTATGGCAAAAGGTAGGAAAATAAGGCCTGGGAATGCTTTAGACTTGAAGATAGACATTGACCATCACAGTCAACTATGTGAAACTGCACTCATGGAGGAACGATCAGGGACACAGTTGTTCCATTCTTGTATTTTGTTTCTGGTCATAACCTTAGACTGAAAACTTGCCAATATTTTTTTCCTTTGTATAATGACAAGTGAAAAAGAAATCCATTATACTGAGTTGTTTCTAACCATTTCTGCCCATTTCTGGGCAGCTCTGAATCATTCTGTTCTCATACCTAATGTGCATACGCCCACCATGTATTGGCTGAGCACAGCCATAACCTTGTAGTCATGACAGACATGCCTTTAACTCATTTTTACTGCCTTGATATTGAAATGCCAAAAGAATACGATAATGACTATTTAACAACTTCAACATAAATTAGACACATTCTGTAATCACACAGATTAAACTATGGCTATTTCTTGGACAGTCTTGTAGAGGAACTCTCAGTACTTTTTCACTCCATCATCAGGGACTGGTTATGTTTACAATTTCAAGTAGTATCTCCTATGTTAAAATGTAATTTAGACATGTTTAAATGTGTCTGGCCACATTCAACATTACTGAGCAAAGATAGATATAACTTTCTTGACATCTTTTAGTGCTTTGTAAACTTAGGGTCAAATCATAATCTTAATAAAATCAGTAGTGAAACTGTTTTTTTTTTTTTTAAGAGACATAGTTGTAAACTTTGTATTTAAACTGTATAGTAAAGAAGTGTGATTTTAGAATGCTTCATTAGTATGATAACAGAACTATATATATGCATTTATACATAGTTTATATGTCTAGAAGAAATTTTTTTTGTCTATCACTGATATATATGGATGACACATATAATTGCATGTGTGTGGGGGAGTGGGCAATTATATAAATATCCATATATATATATATATTTAGTTATATGCATATTTATAAATATTAT
>VYZS01024774.1:14630-45279 GCA_013400695.1 Neodrepanis coruscans
ATATGCATATTTATAAATATTATTTTTTTCCCATTCTATAAAGGAGACTAAGGCTCAGATCTTAACAGACTGGAATTCAAACATATATTCATCACCAGAATTAAAATTTGATAGATTTTAAAAGATAGTATTTTTCAGCCTTGAGAATTTAAATGGTCTGTTCATAATTTGTCTTCAAACATATGTTTTCTGTAAGGGTATAATCGAGCTTTGCTCTCTAATATCATTCAATCTGCAAAGTATTTGAAAGGTCTGTATTGGGTTACCTCAGGCCATACAAAATTATGGTTACAGTTTCAAAGTTTCAGCCTTGATTTCAGTAAGATTTAACCAACTGCATTGTTTCAGTGCTATTGTTGGAGAGTAAAAGTAATCTGAAATTTAACAGGGGTTTAATTTGTTTCAGATGCCATTTTGTGTTTGTATGGTATGAATTAAATTATATTTTATTTACAAATAAATATTTATGGCCCAAGTATTATCTTGTCACCAACCAGATTCTACTGACTTTGCTTGGGCAAATAAACCTTTACAAGTAACTCAGGTGAAGGGAGTAAATATTCACAAAGTTGGATACTATTTCATTGGCACAGGGAGTTTTTATGTGACCTGCAGAATGATGATGAAAGGTGCCTTTATCTTCTTCTGCAGTACAGCTTCTCCATTGAATTCTTTCTTCATCCCTGTGAAAAGCTTCATTATCCTGGCTTTCTGTGAGCCTGTAATCCAGACACCGTGCCTAGTTTCTCATGTCCAGATTATGTCCAACTTTTACAGACTTTTTTTTCATGATTTATCTAACAGGGGATACCATTCTTTTCTGCCCCTTAAACTTTCCAAAGTGTTTTCTTTTACTATTGTATTTTTTCCTTTTCAATTTTTTTTTCTTATTAGAAAGGCATTTTAATGTTTTGTGGCCATGTATATTGGAGAAATATCTTGTGCTACAAAAAAAGTTAAGTCTGGCCCCTCAGCCCTGGCTTGCTTTCCTAGTATTTCCCTCAGCTTTAACACTTCTGAAATTCTAATTCTTCTTTTTTTAATACTAATGTTTGGCTCTGTACCTTAACATGTGCTCATTGCCTCCTCCCTCTGCATACCTGAAAGAGACCCTCACGGTATCTCTGCAACTCCTGCACCATTACTGTAAATGTGTTTTACCCAGAGATGAACTGTGCTTACATTCATAGGAAGTGAGACTACATCAACTGCAACTAAATGAGGACTACTGCATTTCCATGGTGGTCCACTGGTCCTTCAGTACACTGTCTTGTAGTTAGTATTTTCAAAATACGTTTTTCTTCTAAGGTCCAAGAGATTACAGTGATTTTATAACTTTAACTGCCACTTAACTGTGGCAGTCTGAAATAGCAAAACAAAACTGGAGGGAGATAATGACAGGGGCGAGATTCATAGACAGAAGTAAAATAACTTTTACTATGGCTGTAGCTGGGAATATAAACAAGCTTTGGAGCATCATCTGAAGGAGAAGCAGCAAACTGCAAGCAGGTAATGAAAGGATGAGTTCCCAAGTACCTTGACTTTATCTGTGGGTGTAACACAGATTATAAATTTGAAATTAATCTTAATCCTTTCTTTCTGTTTTTAGGCTGTCTCAAAGACCTGCTTGAATTATTGTGTGGAAAGAGGATTGTTCGGTAGGAAGAAATGGGTTTTTTTGCTGCTATTTCTTCACACATCTACAGTGGTGTTTAATGACTGCTGTGCTGAACAGGATTAATCTTCTTCCCATTACCCCTCCTCAGATCTGATTTGTATTCTCAGGGCCTCTCATTCCATCTCAGTTAAGGAGAGATAGGGAAAGTTAAGAAAACATGAAAGAAATCATGGAGGCAGTTGCCTGATCCAACGATTTCTCAGCCCACAGTGGTACGAGTAGTATAGATAACAGGGGGTTCCTCAGGCAGGTAGAGAAATGAGAAATGGAAGAATAAGACCTGAATCAGGAAGGGATGTTCTTCAAGGAACACAGCAGAATGAGCAAAAAGAGACTGAAAGAAAAAAAATATATCCTTGAAGACAGAAGAGGAAAGAAGCAAAACCCAATAGTAAAAGATGTGAGGTGACCTGACTGAAGGGAAGAGAATTTAACTGAAGGAAAAACATTGTGAAGAAAAGAAGCTGAATCAAAAAAGCAAAGAAAAGTGTGTCAGTTTCAACATTTTTTTTCTCTGATTTACAAAAATATCTTGTTTCTGCTGGGTATTTGTGTCATGTTTCTTTCTAATGGCAGCAAAAATAACATCACTGGTCTGGACAGGCTTTTAGCAGCTATTGGTGTTTCAAATCAAATACCTGCATGATAAACCTGATAAGAATATCTATTAATGTTAGTGGTACATATTTTGTAATGTAATTTCAGTGCATTTTGTTTGTTTTAAAGTATGTGATATATAAGTGTTTTCTCAAGTCTCAAATATTGACAAGGTCCAAGTAGAACCATTTTCTAATCAAAACTTTTCAGTCTTTACTCAGGTAGTTAATAAGTAGCTGAAGAATATGGGATCCCATAAGATGCAATATCAGCAAGGATTGTTCTGACAGAAACATATATGCATATGTGTGCAAGCAGGGCATCTGATACACCCAGATGGGTGGAATTACCTTGAGTAGGTAGCCTGCAAGTGCTCTGTATAGTACGTGTGTCCTGGGCTGCTGAACACACAGTATATGTGCTTTAAAACTCATCGGTGAACAAACTATGGTCATTTCTTGGGGTGATATGGAAATAAAGCAGTCTTCATAGATTTGTAGTTCAGGATGCTTTGTACTTGGAAGATCAAACTGCTGATGCCTTCTTTTGTTTTCTTCCTGTACAGAACATACCTAAGGAAACATGTAAGTGTTTAACTACACTGCCAACCTGTCCAGGGGTACTTAATCCTACATGTGGAGATCTGAAACTACAGAGCAAATTGTAATGGAATGATATAACTCAGTTTATAGTATTCATCTGTGTGATAGCATATTCATTTGAGAGATTCTCTCTCATCCTGCATTTCAACGTGAAAACTGATGATATAAAAAGGAAAGAGAACTGTGGCTTAAAAATATTCTGACATACTCTGACATTTCTCCTTCCTGTTTCCTGCTTTGTTTCTCTCATGTCTTGTATAAAACCTTCCCTGTATGCAGCTAAAATCCAAAAAGTAGAAAATGTACCAAGATAACTAGAATCGAAACTGTAATTCTGTAGCACGCATCTGAGAATTGTCTGAGGGGTATTTTAATTTTGTTTAAAATATACTTTGGAAATGTTTAAAGATGTTTTAATAGAGAGGTATCTTTCCATGCCACTGTGATGTACTTGCCATATGCAACTCTCAGCTCATTAGAGCAGTCATGGAAGATTTTGTGGCTGAAAAAGGAGCAACATTTAATATTTTACTTCAACCTCGTAGCAATTCTGTGAGTCTTCTACTCTTAAATTTCTTAGCTAAGTTCACTCTGTAAAAACTATGGATTCAGATGTGGCTTAAATTTCACCTTTCTGTTTGATTAAACATAACAAACTGGGTAAGAAATCATATGAAGGAGATAAACATCTTGGCACAGGAGAAATTTGGTGCAAAATGATCTTCTTGATAATGTACAGGATTTGCAGTTCAAGAGCTCTTCTTGTTTTGTGCACTTAAATATTTTGCTGTAAACGCCAATGCCAATTTTTTTCTCTTGAAAGGCATTTTCCTTCCTATTTGATATGAATTAAGCTGACATTTATTTCCATTTAGCTCTTTATCATTAAGAAATGCTAATAATAATACCAATAAAACTGGGTTAAACCAACCAACAGGGAGAAAACACATGAGGCCACGGGACAGAAACAAGATGGCCACCCTTCCATGTGGTTTTCCTCCCCCACCCCTGGAAAACTTGGCAGAAACTGTTGGAGAGCCAGTGCTGGCAGGAAAAGATGGATAACTGGGATTTGGTATGAGTAGATGCTTGCATGGCGCTGGAGCAAGACTGCAGTGCTGGTACAGGCAATAGGAGCAGGGCTGTGGATCCCCCCAGGCAACTGGAAACACCCCCAAGACAGCTGTTGGATCCAGTGATGAGACTTGGTTGCAATTTCCTTGTTCCTTGGTCAAAGTGGTGGCTATAGTCCTGTCAAAGTGGTGACCAAAGTCCTGATCCACTAAGGTGGTGGTGGAAGGCTGAGGTGCTGAGGGATCCCTTGAAACTGAGTCCTGGTGGGAATATCTCCAGCACCTCTCCTTGGCAGAGGAGTTTTACCCTGGATGATATAACACTCTGAGTTATAAGATACTTCAGGAGTGTTCTGCACCTTCTAAGATGTTGCAGCTGTCTCTTATGTCAATGCAGCTGAGTCCATTACAGAGAGAGGAATAAAAGAGGAATCCTTCTATAAGAGAGGAATACCTTCAGGCTAGGTAGAAATGTTCCGGGGAAATCTGAGCTGAGTAATCTGTGTAATGAAAAAGAAACACTACCTACCTCACAGGATTTGCCTCTTTCCTTGTCTTGTTTAACATACAGCTTATAGCCTGAGGCGACTTCAGCCCCCGGCCTGCGTGGCCACTCTGCACATTGTTAGCAAAGCAGACTGCTGAGCATGGCATTAGCACCAATAGTCCAGTCTCTTACAGCACCTGAGCGGTCACTGCAGGTGTTCAAATGTTTGAGTCATTGAATACTAGCAGTACAGTCTCTTTAAAAAAGGCAAAACACCAAAAAGCTCAAATGACATATTTGGAGAAAAGAAAAAAGGTGGATTCTAACATTTTTATGTAACCCAGACAGCATTCAAAGGATATGAGTTACATGTGAGAAGAAGAAAAGCTGATTTGTTTTCCAATTACATGATTTAGAAAATAATTTATATAATGCAAATTCTGTGCAGGCTAAAGTCAGATTACGTTTGTGCGAGGTGATCTGATACTGTACCCCTTCTTTATTATTCAGTCATGAATCCCAATTGTTCAATAGTCTATAGAAGTAAAAAAATGCCTCTTTATAGCTATATGATGAAAATTATTTCTCTCTGCTTTGCTTTTTGCTGAGATTTTATTGGGTTTGCATATCAGCTCTTAACTAAGTTTTCAAAAGGCAGATATTAAAGATGTCATAATAATTTTATAGTATTGCTGTGTTTCAAACTCATCATCTGAAGTCCTGACAATTTAAGTGGCATGTTTTGATGCCTTCTGGCTAAAATAGAGAAGTGCCTTGCTGAAGATCCAGGTGGAGACAAGCTGTAACATCACATCAAAAGCTGAATTTACAATTTGTCTAAGGTTTTAGCAAACTGCACGTGTCAGAGAGAAGTTTGAAAACAGCAAGCACCAAAGATGGAAGAGGACAGCAGGTGGATACTGTGTAATCAGGAACATCACTGGAGGAGCAGTTTAGGGACATCTGATGAACACCAGACCCTCAAGAGCAACTGGTTAAGGACTAATCTCAAAGTATCCTATGACGATTAGCGATCTTTTGTACAACATGTACAACATGTTGCTTCAGGATTGATTGAAGAAGCTGATAGATAAACCTCTCATTACTGGATGAAGTCTTTTTGAAACATCCTATAAACTAGTAGAGATTTTTGAAATACCTTGTAACAGAAGTTATAGTTATCCAAATATGACTAGAGAAACACAAACTATTACAGACTATAAAAAAGCTTGTACATGTAATAAATTAATTATTGGATTCTCCTGCATCTTGTGGTCATTCTTAGGGCAGATCAGAAGTTGGCCACAACAAACCTAGAGGGGCAGGAGTTTGTGCCAATAATTCCAGGTGACTAAAGACAAATCAGTGGAAGGATCAGTCTTTCCATGTACTTCAGTTAATGTGGTAGTGTACATATTTTCTTAAAATCCATTCTAAGTCAGGGTTGTAAATGCTGCAATATCTGAATGTGAATTCTCCTGGACAGCTGAGTGAAGATACATGGACAAGCAAAAGGAAAGGAAGCAAACTGTATAACAAAAGGAATCTCCTCATGATTAATTCAGGAACAAAGAATTCTTAGAGATGATGGGTGCCAATAGTTTCTCCATTACCACCATATATATCTGGGCAGGAATAAGCAGGAATGAACTGTCACAAAAGAAGTTATAAGACTATGAGCTGAAATTTGTCAAGCTGCAGCAGCAGAGAGTGACAGTCTCCCCAAGGAGACTCTCATCTAGACTCATGTTGATCAGATGTAATCTGAATTCTGAATTTAATTCCATGATTTGTATGCAATTCAAATGATCAGACCTTCTTGCCTTTACTTTCGTGTCTTCTCAGGCTGAAAGTAAGATATCAATAAGACCCCAGTTCTGAAGCTACATGCTTAACTGGGAGTATTACTTAAGTACTATTTAAAACTTTAAAGTTTGCCCATCACACTTTTGAAAAGCCTTTGTGTCCTTGTTTGGGCACTAGGGGGCACTATCAAGTAACGAGAGATCCAATAGAGTCACAATAACCGAAGTAATTTATTTTAACTAATGGAAAAACCCGACAATAAAAACATGAAGAAAACAAACTATGCTCCTCCAGGCTGGATGCTAGGCTGGTAGAGCAAGAGAAGGAAAGGGAGGCTGGCCTGTGAACGTCATTGGTCCCACTCCATGGCTCCTGGAAAATAGAAAGAATGAAAAGAACCATGGGGACCCAAGTGGAAGAGATACCACAGCTAGGGAGCAGTGTGGTCCTCAGCCCTGCACTTCCTCTGCTGTCGATCCAGCTACTGCCCAGGCCATGGGAAAGAGGGCACGAGATCTGAGCCAAGATGCAGCTGGGATGAAATCTGAGACTCGAAAAGAGGCAGGATTTCCGTGCCTGTGGATTTTATAGGGTGCCCATTCTCATGTTTTCTTGGGGCACCCTTCTGGGACAGACTGCCTCCTGACTGGATAATGATGCTGGGCATCTCCTCCTCCCCAAGACTTCACCAATGAGGCAACGTGGTTGTTTTCCTGCCAAATGACTCAGGGCTGTAGCCTGCCAGGAAGGGGAGCCGCCACTGCTGCCCTACCAGCACCACAGGGCACCCTGAGGGCCCCATGCCCACCACCGGCACTGCACTCGGCCACGCCAGCCATGGCCACTGCAGGGCCTTTCACTTTGCTAGTATCTATTATTCCTTCTATTTCTATTACTTTATTAAAATTAAAAGGATTCTAAGTATTTTTTACCTTCTTTTTTTCCACTGCTGCATAGTATTTACTTATAGGAAATTCCTTTTTATTCTCTCTCCAGATGGTAATGACTACGAGACCAACATTATCTTTTCCCAAAAAAGCCAACAACTTGAGTTTTTTTAATGAACAACAGGTTTTTTTAGAACAACTCATTGTTCAGTAGTTTGAGGTTGTTATTTTTCTTCCTGAATTAAATATAGACTTACTATTAGGGTGATTTCTTAAAGTTAGTTCAAAGAAAGGGTCATGTACATGTAACCTGAGCTTTGAGAGAAGTGGTAAGGAAACACCTAATGGAATTGCATTGGAAATGTGAGGAAGTGTGAGGAAGAAAATGATAGTAAGGTTAGATCTTAATCTAGATAGCAGCCAGAAAATAAAAGATATTTTTTCCTTCCAAATTTTAGCTAGACTTTAATTGAAATCTGGAAATCACCAGTGATGTGTAAACTAGTAAGAAAAAGAGAAAGAGTTTGTGGGGATGGACAAATCTCAACCTCTGATTTTACTGCATGAGGAGTCCCTCACAGTTCAAAAAGCACAACATCAGTTAAAACCACATTTATCACTGTGATATTGTCCCCAGAAAAACACCTAGGGCTACTATGCTTGCAAAAGCAGCTAATTCATTCTACCTGAACAAGTGCTGTTTCTCACCAGAAAGGATGACCTCTTTGAATGCAGGCATGTCAAAATAGCTCCCTTTTTCTACATGATGAACTCTGTTATACATCTCTCCTGTTGTTTCCACTCTCCTTAGGGCATTTGAGCTGTAAAGTGATGAAACAAATCTAGGCCGTTGGAGAATCACTCACAGACAATTTCAGAGGAGGTAATGAACATGTAAATGGATGCTTTTTCCTAGCTATACAAAAACACAGAAAGTATGTTNAAACTATGCTCCTCCAGGCTGGATGCTAGGCTGGTAGAGCAAGAGAAGGAAAGGGAGGCTGGCCTGTGAACGTCATTGGTCCCACTCCATGGCTCCTGGAAAATAGAAAGAATGAAAAGAACCATGGGGACCCAAGTGGAAGAGATACCACAGCTAGGGAGCAGTGTGGTCCTCAGCCCTGCACTTCCTCTGCTGTCGATCCAGCTACTGCCCAGGCCATGGGAAAGAGGGCACGAGATCTGAGCCAAGATGCAGCTGGGATGAAATCTGAGACTCGAAAAGAGGCAGGATTTCCGTGCCTGTGGATTTTATAGGGTGCCCATTCTCATGTTTTCTTGGGGCACCCTTCTGGGACAGACTGCCTCCTGACTGGATAATGATGCTGGGCATCTCCTCCTCCCCAAGACTTCACCAATGAGGCAACGTGGTTGTTTTCCTGCCAAATGACTCAGGGCTGTAGCCTGCCAGGAAGGGGAGCCGCCACTGCTGCCCTACCAGCACCACAGGGCACCCTGAGGGCCCCATGCCCACCACCGGCACTGCACTCGGCCACGCCAGCCATGGCCACTGCAGGGCCTTTCACTTTGCTAGTATCTATTATTCCTTCTATTTCTATTACTTTATTAAAATTAAAAGGATTCTAAGTATTTTTTACCTTCTTTTTTTCCACTGCTGCATAGTATTTACTTATAGGAAATTCCTTTTTATTCTCTCTCCAGATGGTAATGACTACGAGACCAACATTATCTTTTCCCAAAAAAGCCAACAACTTGAGTTTTTTTAATGAACAACAGGTTTTTTTAGAACAACTCATTGTTCAGTAGTTTGAGGTTGTTATTTTTCTTCCTGAATTAAATATAGACTTACTATTAGGGTGATTTCTTAAAGTTAGTTCAAAGAAAGGGTCATGTACATGTAACCTGAGCTTTGAGAGAAGTGGTAAGGAAACACCTAATGGAATTGCATTGGAAATGTGAGGAAGTGTGAGGAAGAAAATGATAGTAAGGTTAGATCTTAATCTAGATAGCAGCCAGAAAATAAAAGATATTTTTTCCTTCCAAATTTTAGCTAGACTTTAATTGAAATCTGGAAATCACCAGTGATGTGTAAACTAGTAAGAAAAAGAGAAAGAGTTTGTGGGGATGGACAAATCTCAACCTCTGATTTTACTGCATGAGGAGTCCCTCACAGTTCAAAAAGCACAACATCAGTTAAAACCACATTTATCACTGTGATATTGTCCCCAGAAAAACACCTAGGGCTACTATGCTTGCAAAAGCAGCTAATTCATTCTACCTGAACAAGTGCTGTTTCTCACCAGAAAGGATGACCTCTTTGAATGCAGGCATGTCAAAATAGCTCCCTTTTTCTACATGATGAACTCTGTTATACATCTCTCCTGTTGTTTCCACTCTCCTTAGGGCATTTGAGCTGTAAAGTGATGAAACAAATCTAGGCCGTTGGAGAATCACTCACAGACAATTTCAGAGGAGGTAATGAACATGTAAATGGATGCTTTTTCCTAGCTATACAAAAACACAGAAAGTATGTTCTTAGATATTTCTTAATGGACAATGTTTCCATAAATTATTCATAGGATTCAAAGTCTTATTGGATTATAAATCCACAAAAAAAACCCCAACAAACAAACAAAAACCACTATTGCCTATCAGTGGCCTCCATTTCATAATTTTTTTCTCTCAACTTTTCTGTAAAGTCATTACTATGTTTTTCTGTATCTGCCAATAGAAATTATCAGTATTTTTGTAGTGAATTCTGATTGAAAACTAAAACTATGACTTCCCTACTTGATGCATTGTATCATGGTAAAAATTATGTAATTGTCGCATTCTATCATGATGTCCAAATATGAAGATCTCATATATTAGCTTGTTCCATAGAAAAGAAATCATCACACTTTTTATGAGAACCATACACTTTGTGAAAAAATTTGTATAGTAAAACCAATTATACATACAGAAACAACTTTGACATAAAAAATTGATTAGTCCCATTTATCCATCATTCATGATGAATTTTAATTGGATATATCTGGGAAAAATGAATATTTTCCAGATATATCTGGAATCTGAAATTGGTATCTTTATTTGAATTTGGTATCTTTACTAATAACATTATGTAGCTCTAAAGCTTAGTCATCCTTAGTACTCTGGCCTCAGCTTGTTTCCCCATGGAAATGATTTTTAACCTCTAAGAATTAGTAGAGACTTTGAGTGTTGACTAATGACAATACTATTAATGTATATTCTGTTTGATCTGTTGCCCAGTCCGATTAATGTATATTCTACTTGATCTGTTGCCCAGTTCTTTCTTAGAATTCCAATAATTTGTCATACTTGAATGTAGCAATCTATACTCAACTAATATAAGAATTTTAAATACAATGCTAATAAGAAACCATTCTGGAAAGAAATTTTGGTTCTACTTCAGAGAAAGCAAAAAAATGGTTACTTTAACACCAGTTAAGATTCAGACAAATTATACATATATTTTATGATTATTACATTTCTGTAGGAAATACTGATGTTAAGAAATGCGGAACAAGATTGCTGATTCAATTTTTTGTATAACCTTTGTAAGTGTAGATACTGTAGTTCGCATGGTAATCTTTCACAAGATGAATGGAGACTGTGGTATGAGTTGGATCATAGCCTGATAATAGCTGAGGTTATTAGACAGAGGATTGATGGTTTCTTTGTTAGAAATCTGGGACATGTTCTCACAAAGCAGAAAGTTTAGTGGGTATTGTAATATTTTGTGATCTGGATGCAAACTCCTGTATTTTCTCAAGTAATTGATGGATGTTTCTTATGTTCCTGAAACTTAGCTTTTGAAATGCATTAAATCCATGGATAGGGACTTATAAAAACAAATTGATATAGCTTTGTGGAATATGGAGAACCCTAGGTGGAAGTGAATAGTTCTGTTTTTAGTGCAGAAGCCTGAAGGATGAGCTGTAAATAATACATGGTAAGGCATCTTCACTGAGGAGAGAAACCATTTTTAATGCTGTAATTGCTCATTCAGTGCCACTATTTACTATGTGCCCTGAATGAAGCAGGAGTCCTGTGGAAAGAGCAATATGCAGTCAGAAACTTGAAATCTGCGTTAGTAAACACAAGAGGAATTAAAGTTGACCAGATCATCTGACTGAAGTTGACTCACATCCACCCACCATGCTTTACAGGGAAAGCAAACATATGCTTCTTTGAACTCATGCATATATAACTATCTTTAGTGTTCTTTTATATAGTTGGCTCCACAATCTGCTAAACAGAGTAGTAAATTTCTTTGCCTCTTTAGCAGGTATAATGAATGAAGCAAAAAACTTTCTATTCATGGATGACCAAATTTTATATTTAGAATTCCAAATTATCTCAGTGTCCTCTGAAGTTGTATTAAATCCTCACTCTGTCTGCTACAGAGTCACCGTATACGTGAGTTTCATTCATTTCACAATCACACTTGGAGGGTTTTTTTCAGATATATGATATTGACAAGTATGGCAAGATTTCCTCTTATGCTTCTTCCAACAAATGGATTCTGCTTTTCACAGAAATTCTTAATAATTAAGTGCATGTAATTGAAAATATTCTTGTCATATTTCTTTCCATCTCTATTACTTTTCTTGAAGAATCTTCTTTCCTCCTTCTATGACATCCTTATTTTCTTTCATATTGTATTAGTCCTGTAGTATTTCCTACTCATTTGCGTAGAGGTCACACCTGAAAACCAATAAGGTTGTTTTATACTATGCAATTCTACAGCACATCTATATAAACCAATAATTTGTAATATGGACCTATTAAAGCATCTTAATGAAATCCAAATATGTCCTACTTATTCTAAATCTTGATCTAGAAAAAAAGTCCAATAATTTTGTAGAGAAAGTTATTGGATAAGTCTTGCACAATCTATCTTTTGTAAATTCAGATTCTATCTTAACCTTTAACTGTTTCATGCTGGAGGAAAAAAAAAACAAACAACAAAACCAGCACCAAACAAATAAGAATAGTATCTCGACTATTTTAAACCTTACTATCAATCTTACTTGAGTCTTAGTGGAATTTCTCTGACACTTTTTCCTGCTACTTTAATGCATGTGTATGTGCTGGTGTGTTTAATTACAGTTCCTTCTATTTACATCTGATTCTCTTTCATAAAATTATAGTCTATCCTTTGCCTATTTATGCTGCATGCATTTCCTTGAAAGTAACCTTGACAAAAAGAAAACAACAGCAAAAAATACCCATAAGCATTGTTCTGGTGAGTTCTGTGTCTGGCTGCTTTGCTGATGCTAATGTTGACTTGATTTCATCAACTGGAATGTTTTGGTAGCAGTTGTCTAAGGGTCAATTTGCTGTAGGGCTGTCCTGTCCTTTTAGATGGCGTTCAAGTTTCAGTTATATAAAAATGCTCTACCTTTTATATGGTGTTTTACAAATGCCTTATGACATTCATCCTCAATGTCTTTTATGGCAAAGCAATGCCTGGCTCCCCTACATCATTATTTATTAGACTGTAAAATATATGCAGTGCATTCTATGTGTGTTTTGCATGTTTATAAATACAGATCAGCTCATTTCATATTTCTTTGCACATGAGAATTTAAATCTCATTCTGTTCTCTGTATTCTGATACACATCCTTGCAAATGCAGTTATGTCATCTTTCCTCACACTTTTTTCACTTATTCTAATAATTCACTCTACTTGCTTTCTTGCTTAAGCATATATTTGCCAGATATAGTCATTATACTATGCTGCATTATTTAATCACTCTTTATTGTTTTTATGTATCACATATGAGCTGTGGTGGCAATGTTAGTTTTAGTAATAATTTAGTAATAATTAATTTTACGGTATTGGGGAAAGCTGGATTACTCATTGTCTATTCAAGGTTCAAATTGCTGCAGCAGCTTAAGACAGTACAATTTTGTTGTCAACTGTCTTCAATAGCTCACTTGCAACAAAAGGGACACCAAGTATGCAGATGATCAGCATTTTCAATGCAAAGTACAGCAGTTTAGGTTGGACTTTTCCCAACACTAAGTTGAACTAAACAGCTGGATATTGCTGTTGAAAATTGTTTACATACTTCATTCTTCAATATGAATGCATGGGCTTACATAATGACAGCTGGATGTCTGCAATTGCATGTAGTACTGTACTTTTAGCTTATGCCATATCTAAAGTAACAGTAACTTGATTTAGACGTCTTTTATTGAAATTTAAGTAATTATAAGAGTGGCTCAAGAGGGCTCACATTATTACCAAAGATCAGCTGATGTGCAATAATTTATTTATCTACGACAGCTTGATTGGGTTGTGTGCGAAATCTTTATTTCCATATCTGAAAGAGACAGAATGTTTCCTCTCAGTTCTCATAAAGACACTGTGAGGATTAAAGTTTGCTCATTGCTTCAAAATGTAAACTGCTACACAGAATGAATCCAGCACTAAAATGACACCACCCTCTGGAAAAGAGAAAATGTTGAGTCTGCCAAAGAAAGCAACGCAGTCATGCTCAGCATGAATATTTCCTCTCCAATATGTGAAAGTGTGGTGTGGAACTCAAAATACTAGAAAGGTGACAAAAGCATCAAATCTCTAGGGCATGAGAAAATAACAAGCGACACATTACAGTAATATTTTTTGTCTAATTAGGTGTGTGTATCTTTAATGTGCTGTGTTCTTATGTATGCAATTGTAGAAAATTTCTTATGAATTTGTTGTTGATAAATTATCTGACAGTTTGATATTGTTGTGGAAATGAACTCGACTCCACAGTCATTCTTTGAAAAGTAGGATTTATTTGTCATTTATCAAAGTTTAATATGTGCAGTCTGTCTCACAAGGAGCAATAGTGAGGGAAGAGGAGTGAGGAAAAAAGGAAGAGTGAAGCAGACCACAGTGTAAGCTTTCCAGAATGTCCCAGCCTTACTCTGCTTGCTCTGTTTAAAAAAAAAAAAAAAATTATCAAAGGACTAAAAGTGCAACATCCTTTGAGAGTTGCCTGGCAAGTGCTATGTGATGACTAGCTTTTGTGCAGCTCAAGCAGCCCTCTGTTCTGTTCACTATCTGGACTCTCATTATCACTCATCTGTCAAACCTGCTGCTATGAAAAAGAGTTGGGGTGGAGGTCAACTTGTAACATAACAGTGGCAGAAGCAGAAATGTGCTCCACTCTTTGGTGAGTCAGTTGTCTGTTCTTTAATGCAGTTAATCCACCCTCCATGACTAAATTGGTGCTGAATGTTATTTGCTTTCTTTGCACTCTGACCTGTCCACAGGAGGTACTAAAGGAAGCTTTTTATTCCCAACGCCTCCAGGAACCTGGAACCCTATAACTGAGGGATGATAAATGGGTCCTTTTGGGAAATTCAAGACTCATGTTGCACATGCTCATGTTTCTTTTTTTCAAGATTCAAGCAGAAAAAAAGTCTAGAAAGATGTATCTAGTACTTGTCACAGTTTGCTAAGGTAACTTCGTATACTATCATTAAAGTCATATTGTCAAATTACAGAAAGAAAGAATATATCAACTTATCAGTTCCCATGTACAAGGTTAAAATGTGCTGCTGATCAAAATGCTGCTCTCTCCCAGTGACCTAGAGTAAATCTGCTTCAAGATAGCGAGTGTCAGTAAATTTTGTCATAAAAGTCCTCTTCTTGCCCCCTATCCACAAAGGTCAATAAGTATCTACTTGATGCCTTCCACAAATTCTAAGCCAAAGACTGAAATATCACCAGTAGTCTGAGACTTGATTCTCCCATAATCATTCTTTATAGGTTTGTGTTTTGGATTTGGTTTTTTTGGATTGTTTGAGGGTTTTTTTCCTGTAAATAACTGAAGTTTAAACATCCATGGAAGATTCTTTTTTTAAGTGATATATACAGTAAACATTTTACATGTATTATGGTTTGTCAGGAAAACACTTACTACCTACCGACTGGGTATTCCTGCCAAAAATATCTTAATTACTTGAAAACATAAATCATTTTAAATTTCTGGAGAAACTCACAGTAAGTTTGATTCTCAAAGGCTCCTTCAGGGCATCGTAATTGGAGCTCAGAGATCCCTGTTAGTATTACCTGTTACAGGTGAGCTTTTTGCCAGGTTTCTCAGATATGTTTTTTCTGAGTTTGTTTTCACAGATGCAATGCTGATTCAGTGAAACAAAATTACTTAGCAACTTTCTTTTGATGTTACTAAATTGTTAAAGACAACATTAGGTAAATAAGGAGTCTTGTTTCATCAGGGACTTTGTTTTGGCCTAGACTGCTGTTTCAGCCAGCACTCAAGATTTGGTCTATGTGACTTATATTTGCCCTCTACAGATTAAATAAAAAGACAAAGTGAGCATGATGTTTCTTCTTAGCAGGATAGTTAGTAAGACACCCAGCTGGAAACCAAGCAAAGCTATATCTGGATGCTTCCTTTGTCTATGATACTGTATTAAGAGATGACTTGTGAGAACAACTCCATCTTCTTTATCATTTATTTGGTCTGAATTCTACCTATGATCAAGTGTGTCTTTTTTCTAGCTTCTGAAAAGGTCAAAGGATCAATGTCTCTTCCATTTCCTCACACTACTTAGTAATTCCCAATTATTAGTTGAAATTTCAGTATCATGTCTGTCTAAAATTAGCAAATTAAGAGGAATGAAGTTTTTAAGAAATATTGCTGAAACCATTCTTAATTTTTAATCAAAAACTATAGCCTACTATAAAAGGGTGTTTCTAATTTTATCTTTCTTCCTTTTTATTAGAATTTAACAGGAAAGAGAAAACCTGCCCTGTGAGAGTAAGTTAATTGGGTGAATATGGGAGGAAACCAGAGATTCTTGGTGAGAGAAAAAAAAGGAGCTTTGATTGAGGTTAACCTCAGTTTCAGACCTCCATACAAACATTTTTTGCTGCTCTGCACAGACAGCAACCACAGCAGGTCTCAAATGGATGACCTGAATGTCTTATGGAGATAGCATTTACACTGTTCTGTTTCTTTTAGCCAGCAGGTTGTAAGACTGGTCATAGTTGGTCATAGTTGATAGTAGGCATAGCTACTATTCCAATTGGACTTGAGAAGTGGGAGTCCCCATTCTCTGAGGAACACTGTCTCAGGTCTCTGGCACTATCACCTATCTCTGAAGCCACATATGCCAGGCTGGTACTAGGCAGAAGCTGGGGCTCTACCACTTTTAGGGCTGAGAATCGGTGGTTGAGGTAGAATACTCTTTTTTTTTTTTTTAATTGTTGTAAAAAAATTTCATGACACTATCCTGATGTCAACTAGTCTCTTCAAAAAGATTTCTTGGATCCAGGATAGATTTTGTGAGTAAAGGTCCCCAGAATAATTTCCCTGTAGAAAAGTGTTGCTAAGTGCTTTCACTTAGCTGAAATAAAACATTAAATCCCTTCTTCCCCAGCTGCAGATTAGAACCTAAAATTTCATACATGCTGTGAGTATCAGCATTTATGAAACTGTCTATCTCTCCTGACGTGCTAACTGAACTCACAACAAATTCTCATTATGAGAATGGTGTGTTTATTCTGTGTGCACAAGCAGCAGGTTACAGACTTGTTCCAAAGACCCACTCCCTGAACATGTGATCCCCCGGGTTAATATACCCTTCCTAAGTGGCAGGTGTCGCTCATTGTTGATTGGGCCCCCCACTCTCCACCCCATCCCAAGACCCAGAAACACCCTCCCACCAGGGACTGAGCTGCCGCTGCCATTGCCTCACTGCAGGAAAACATGTTCCCCTCAAGGAGATCTTGAGATGTTGTTTCAGTAGGCTCTTGTGATGTCTAGTTCTCGCTCTCTCTGCCTCCTTACCTGATGTTCACGTCTGGTGCTTACAGGGACTCTTCTAATGTTAGCCCTGTGTCTGACAGCTGGGCCTCAGCTCCTCTCCTCAGCCTCCCATGGGCACCTCCCAGATTCCAAATAATTCTCCTGTCCCTAACTCAATCCCCCCCTTTCCTTTCTCATTAACAAATTCCTTTGTGTCAGGTTATGTCTGCTTCTTAAAGAAACCCCTAAGCATATTTTCTACTACCAACCTTTAGCCTTAACCTGTGTCTCCCCAGCGTTTGTAGTTGTCATCTTTATGTGTACCCATCCATGCAGAGCATTATGCATTTAAGTATATTACTATTTCTACACTACCTCCACTCCTACAATTGCAACAATAATTACGGAGGGCTGCCTTAACCAGGCACTGTTAGGCAACTAAGTCAAGCTTATCCTACAGTTTCCAGGGGTTCATGAGGTGTCATACTCATATGGAGTTCTAATTGGATTTCTAGTATTCTGTAAATTCANTGCCAAGGAGCTCTCCTCATTTCAGTATGATGTATCCAGGCCCCGCAACCTCAGTCTTAGTGTGAGGAGTTAGCAATGCCATGGGCCAAGCCAGTCGATTTTGGCTTCTGTGTGAATATCTCCAGGAAGTGCCTGTAAAAAACTTAAGAAACACATAATTTCCCAGTATAATACTCTCAGACTCTCATTCCAGAGATCTCTGAATTCGCCTTGCAATGGTGTTATATAATCGGTTGACATTCTCTTCAAGAGATGTTTTGTTCGTGTTATATCGGGTGTACCATATAAAAGTTTGAAGTTTCATTAGTCCTATCAGCATGTGTTTTAGGCCAATCCATGAAGGTATTGCTCAATATCAACAGGCTTCCAAAAGAAACCCCTCTTTCCTCTACAGTGATTTGGGGTGGCAGGGATCGTTTTAGGATTTAAGAAATATTTTAAGGGGTTTAGGCAAAGGGATTGTAGAAGAACAGGGTGAGGTGCCTGTAGAAGTTAGAGATAAGGGCGAATAGCGGAATCAAGGTAGACAATACATGTAGCCGAAGATAGCAATTAACAAAACATTCCAAGGTCTCTGAGGGACTGGTTGCCATGCAACACTGGTATCATAGCTGGGGGAAGGGAAGAGAAAGATGCTTGACTTCATCCCTGCCGGAGTGGGGGGGCGACCCATGAGGTGGGAGGGTCGGGGAGGGATCTTGGACCGGGAACCAATGGTGAAATATCATGTAACACAGAAGGCCTACCATGGAAGGGGGTATAAAGTGGGAAGGATCTTGTAATTCGGGGAGGGATTTTTGAATTCTGTATACTCTCTCCCAGCACGCTGAATAAACATACCTGGCTCTGAGAACATACCGAGTTCTGAGAGTTGATAAGCCGAGTCACCAGTTCCCAAAGAATTAATTTGTTGCTATTGCCCTTCGAGTACTCCAGGAATTAGAAGGTAGACCATGTGCTGCTGGGTTACTTGGCAGTGTACGAACTCTAGGGAGGCTCCACTCCCCAACCCCCCATAGGCACCTTCCAGACTCTGAATAATTCTCCCATCCCTAACTCACTCCCAAAACTCTTGAAAGCCTGTTTTTTTCTGCACATCAGCAACTGAAAACAAATGCCAGGACTCTGACATTTATCATGAGAAGGAAACCTTGTTTTCCATCCAGCTGTATGTAATTTTTCAGTGGAAAGAGACAACAGGCATTAATCTTTATTTTTTGTGTATAAATTGAGAACGAGATACATTAAAGAACTATTTTCCTAGATACTTCTGTGGGCTTTGGAGTGGTCAAGAGATACTATAGTGTTGTCTGCAACCGATGCAGGTAATAAAATGACTCTATGATTTATTCTATATAAGCAAAGACTTCTGTTATCACAGAGGTCTATCACAGAAGTTCTCTTTCTGACGAACTGAAGTATATAACACATTCTGGCAAACTGCTGAGATAGAAAAAAAAGATTGTTTCTCCTTCAGAATCAAGGGAGTTGATCCACCTTTTACCAAATCAACAGGTATTGCCTGTCCCTGATGAATTTCGGTGTTTTAGTTTGGGCTTTTAGTATATCACTAAGTTGAGATGTGATGGGTTACTATAAAGTTTATTCTCTTGGCAGAGGATGATGACAGAAAAGTTAGTCTGAGAAAATAGCCTAATGTTAGAACTTCATGAGACAGCTCCACAAATTCCCCAAGGTAGACTGAAAAGAATAGTGATTCTATTGAAATTGGGTATTAATGAAATAAAAATGTAAAAAATTCATTCAAAGTTATTTGGTCTTTTCCTTATCCCACTAAAAGAAATGGGTCTTTTTTCATTACAATATTTTTTTCTGAAGATTCCTCTTGCATAAAAGATAATGAGGAATCATGGGTGTGGTACGTTGAAATCTAGCATTATCCTTGTCTGTACATCACAGTTATAGTCACTGTCAAAGACACTTGCCTCTGCAAATATTTCAAGATCTGGTTGTTAAAAAATTTTGAGATACCTAAAAATTAGACTTTTGATGTTGTATATGGTATTTATTTAACTGAAAAGCAGTAGCCATCTTTGTGAAGATACTTCAAGTACAAAACACCTCTACCTATGCAAAAAACAATTAATGAATGCTACAAAAAATTAGCGATATTTCATTCTAAAGCGGTTATTGATAGCTGGCATCATTTTTCTGACTGAGATTTCTTCTGATGTTTCTTTGCATTTTCCTTTATTATAAACTCATGGTAGTAGGAATGCTAATTAAAGACTATAAAACATACTCTAGTAAGCCTGAAAAATCTACTTAAATTCCTGTAGCCCCTATTTTAGAATTATTGAGTAAATCTGCATCGAATCTAAGTATTAACTTTTTTTAAGTGTATTTATTTATATTCAGTAGTGTTTTAATGTCTTCATGTTTTTATGGAGAAATAGAGTGCCAGTAAATGGCAAATCTGATAAAATTTAATAAGATGTGGAACCAAAAATAAGATTTTATTTGTTCATTTTATTGAAAAAAACCCCACATATCAAAGGTGATGTGGTAATAGTCAGAGCCTAAAATATATAAGAAGAGGCAGCTGAACTTCATCATTTTACTATATCTCCATGTTCCTTTTTTACCTACAGAAATATCTCATATATCTAGACAAATAAAGCTGCAGTGTGAATCCAGTGAACTATCCTACCACATAACTGCAATACTGCCATGGGTGTGCAAAGCCTTGGGAATCCAATTGGATTTTTTTTTTCTGATATTAGCTGTTGCAGTTTTATTCCAAAGTTCAGTACCACAGTGTTAAAGGATTTAAAGGGATGTTTGTGACCATAACCAACTCCTCCAAGTTATATCAAGAGACAATCAAGTATTCTTATATATGAAATATGTTCTTTTTGTCTTCTATAAAGCATAGCTGCAAAGAAAGGATGATGCAGTGATTTTTTGACAAAATATTATGCAACATGTTTTCGAACGACTAAACTTTTCTTTGACTATGTATGGTGACTTAAACATCTGGATGTTGAACCTTTATTTGAGTGTCTGGCCAATAGCACATGCTTCATATACATTTCAGCAAGTGTTTCTGCCTTTGAAAGTGGAAGCAATAATGATTCAGTTCTTTAAGTGTTTTTTTCCCCTTTTTTCACTCCACTTTAAAGTTTCAAAGACAGAATGGTCACAATAAATACACAATTATAATTTAACAGTGTTTGCAGTTAAAGGCAGTTTTTAACAAGTTTGTGTGCAGCAGTCGCTGCTGCCAATAAATAAGAGATGTGATTCAGTACAGAACCCTCTATAAAAAAAATATTAAAATCGAAGATTATGTTGAAATCATAGACTAATGTTTATAATGGTGAAACCTGAATATATGGATTCATAAATCAGATTATTTCTATTACTGTCCCCTATCGGAATATTCTCAGAGAGTAAAATAAATGTTTTGTATTTATAGAGAAATTATATTTCTTACTATAATGGTATTGCAAATTTATTCAGTAATGTTCTTATGCATATTTTGATTCATCCATAAGAGAAACATAGCAAAGTCTATAGGCTGTTCATATTTTGATTTTGTTGATATTATTAAGAAAACTGCCTGTTTACAGGCAAATTCCACCATTTCTTGCATCTCCTGAATTGGTACCACAGTAAGGTAGAAATTATCTAAATCAAATATGAATGAGTTATCAGACTGTTGAAATTTCGGAGTTTAACTATGAGCAGAAAATAAAGAAATTAATAAAACTGAATGGAAACACCATTTAAGAAAAAATCAAATTTGAGGATTTTTGTGTGTGTTTTTGTTGCAAAGAGAAAAATAGATATTGTATTTTCAAAAAGACTAGTCTAGTATTTTCTAGATATCATTATTTTGTAACTGTTATGCTTTTTAAACATAGAAAGTTTGTGTGATTACTCCTGCAGTTCTAAATCACTGCTTCAGTTCTTCAAGAAGAGTTAGTTTTCTATGAAGGAGAGAAAACAGTTTTTAAAAACCTTACTCCTAAAATGCTTAAACTATAACTTTGTACCTCTACCCAATCACAGATTGTCATGAAACTCATAGGAATCAGAGAAAAAGATCATTTTTTTGTTTGTTGCCACCAGTGCTAGTTATATATTGCTGAGGATCTCTTCATGATATCAAAGTTTTTCTTTGAGTGTTGCATGTTACTTTTTTTAGAACCATGTGGGCACAAAAGCATGCATCACACTGCCTTCAGGTCATCATTTGCCAAATGGAGCTAGACTTTGCCAGGAATTGTTGATTGGTACTTGGAGTTATTGCTGCATCAATAAACTTCAGGCTGACTGACTAATGGGGAATGTGCTCTGTCACATAAAGGATATTTGATGACAACTGCACACAGTTGCATGAATGATATTTCTTTGGTTCTGTGACCAAGCAAAAAACATTTGTTTGAAAAATACTAAAGTGAAACATCACAGGAAAAAAAAAGGTTTTTTCCTTACCAAAAGTGTTTTACATATAAAACACAGACCTGTGGTATGTTCATAACACATTCTTCCTCCCCCTCATTTTTTTTAGTTTTCACAACATTGATTTGCTATATAGATAAAAACACAGTTCTGGTAAGCAATGTTCAATGGCCATACAGCTAGAAAAGTATTTATTCAGAACATTAGCTAAACACACAATAAAAATATAAATGGCTAGATACAGTTTTTTTAAAGTTAGTGAAGACTTTAGATCGTAAAGCCAAGTTACTGAGGGTCTTTTTGCTAATGCAATGTTTATATGTTATAGATTCTTTATCAGCACCCGCTGGATTCCTCTCTAATGATATGTGCATTCAGCTAGAAGTTGGTTTTGCTTGCTCAGTAGGTCTGTTTAGCCGCTACATGGAAATGCATTCAGTTAAGCCCCTCTAATTTTTACAATAAACTGACCATTAATAATTCTCACATCTGTCTCTCACAGTCTCCTTCACGGCAGCTATGAAGCCTGCAGAGGATACCTATGATGAGCAACTGCTTGGACAGTGAATATTGCCTGTCCTCAAGAGAATCTGATAAAGTTTTTTTTATGTAGACTGCTCTATTCAATATCTCGATGATCTCTTCTTGACATGTTCATTGTATGAATCTGTCATGGGGTGAAAACAAAATTGAAATAAAACGTGCCTTTTATTTCTTCCTACCGTGGGGGTCCGGTGGGCCGGGGGGCCTGCCCGGGGGCTGGTGGTGTGGGGCTGCGGGCAGTGCCTGCACCGTTTCGGTGGCCCCTCATTCCCCAGCAGCACGGCGTGCACCAGGAACTGCCAGGGCTGCGGGCGGCGGCGCCGGGCGAGCTGGCGGCAGCGGCGGCAGCAGCAGCAGCAGCGTGGAGCTGGGCGGGCCGTATCCACAGCCGGGACCTGCGGTGGAGAGTCCCGAGGAACTGCTGCGGGCAGCAGCGCCGGGCGAGCCGGCGNCCATTCTTTTGATCGCATTTTTCGTGATCAGTTTTTTTCTTTCTTTCTTTTTTTCTTTTCTCTTTATGGTGGGGTGGACTTCCTTTTTCTCAAAATTGCATTCTTCCTCGTGAATTTTGGGGAGGTGGATTTTCTTTCCTCGGGGAGGAGGGTTGTTTCTTCCCTTTCGTTTTTTTGTTGTGGCTTTTTTTCTTTCCCCGGGGGCAAGGGGTGGGGCCATTATCGGCGGCTACTGCCCGGGGCCCAAAGACCACATTTTCTCCATCAGCACTAAACCCCTCCCTGGGCTATCGGGAAAGGGGAGAGAGGGGCACGTGCGTGGTTTCTAATTTTCTTGAGTATCTCTCCTTCAGTCAAAGCCGGGCAGAAGATTGTGCTGCTAAGGGGGTCCTCAGACCGGCCACATGCTCCTTCTAATTACCCCGGCATCTCTTCCGGGGCCCAGAGAGAGACAAGCACTATCTCCAGAGCATCCTCATCCCAAAACGGGCCCTGGGAAACTTAATTTGTTTGTCTGTTTGCACTTTATTTGTCGGGTTTTTGTGTGTGCGCAAAATAAACTGTGATATTTGTGTGTTTGTGGCTTCTCTTGGAATCTCTTGTCCAAAATTGCTAAATTTGTGGTCAAACCACGACAGAATCTTCTCTTATTAAAATATTCATTCTTTTCAGAATAATTTCAGTTTTTCTATCCCCAGTTTTAAAATCTTGTTGTCTAAATCCACACCAATTCTGCTTCTGTCTCCAAGTCTCTACCCATTATGTTCAGTCAGTGACCTCTCTTTCTTCCTCTAAAACACTGAGTTGCTTCAGATTTTTCATTTAAGACATCCACTTTTTGTAGTTTATGACACATTCTGGATAGAATACTCTTTTATTTCATTTCAATTAAGCCCCAGGAAAATAAATAACACTGCAGAAATATAATTTGCAAGGGGATGCAAATACTGATGCCTTTTTCAACTTTCAGAAAGAATGTGTCCAATGTAAATTAAATTCTATTTTTTTGAAAGTGTTCAGAATATTTAGAAAATATTGATGTCAGAATATTAATGGCAGTATGTTCATACTCTTAACATTAAACCCCTTGATTATTTAACTTTCTTTGATAATATGAAGTTAAAAATTTAAATAGACATAAATTAGTTGTCTTGAAATTGTTTTTAAGATATTTCTTGGCATTCGGTCAGCAGTTTAAAAGCATGTGGAACTCAAGTATGAGAATTTTTATGTTATAAAAGGACCTATTTATCATGTAAAGTTTGTTCTTTAAAAAATCATTCAGCTATCACATTAACAATAGTAATAAATAACAGTAAATAACAATAAAATAAAGTTTTGTTTTCAACTGCCATTTAGCACATTTTATAAAATGGGTGTTTTATTAAGAAATTTTCTAAAGATAGAAGCACATTTTTCTAACATACATTAAGAGTATTTTCACTGGCTGAAGTTCTCAAAGAAGCTGCTGCGGAAGGACTGGCACATGATGATTCAATGTGCACAAACAGCTCCATCATGTGAGACAGCTCTCCATTCCTTCATGGCTAGTCTGATGTCAGTGCGGCACTTAAGGTGAACTCTCTCTGTTTTCCAAACTGATGGTTGCTCTTATTTAGTAGCTAGCTAAATATCTGCAAGATAATTACACCACAATGTGTTTTGGAGTCTTATGCAACCTGGCCTCTCTAATCCAATTGCTGTGTCACTTTCAAGAGCTAGAATCACTTCAGCTGCTACAAGATACCTCCAGATATGCATCATCCTGTAGAGCGAAAGAAGTAGCAATAAATGCTGGTATGAGTGCTATGAGAGCAAATTTACCAGGGCTGAGTTCTATTAGTGACAGAAACAGTTACTCCTTTTCCTGCAGAGGGTGAGCTATGGTCCTCCACAGGACTCACCAATGAGCAACAACCAAATGAAGAATTAGGACTTTTGATCTAATGTTGTTGAATGCATATTATGCATGCCTATTTAACTGAGATCTAATGACAAATCTTCCCGCTAGTCCTCTTGAGGACCTAGATGAGAACATACAGTAGCAAAACTTAATTTCAACCTTAGCAAGGCAATTCTTTAGCTCCCGATAAAACATACTCAGAGGAAAATATCAATTATTGATAACATTTAAGACAGGCTGGCTCTGAATTCCCTTAATTCAGGAAGCAGGAAATAACAATGGTTTATAAGAATATACTACAATCTCAAATGTGAATAGTTTTACAGAAATGTCAGACACCATAGGTGTCCCTAAATCGTTCTTTTCTTCTGTGCCTCCTTTGCCTTACTCATCTTGGTCAATTTGAGGTCCTATTTTGTTTCATACCCTTTGCATTTACTCCTTTGGCCTAAATTATTTTTGCAGATTCTGTGTGAGTGCTGCTATTTCCATAAGCATAGCATATTGTGTTTCATCAGGATGGCTAAGCTTTCATTTAGATTAAAAAAATGAGGAAATAGGAGAGAAATAAGTAAGCTCCATGCAATGGAGAAAGCACAATGTTTGTCATTCATTCTAACAGCAGCTGTCTTGAGCCAGTTTGCCCTAAATAAGAGGAAAGATAAGATCCCTTCCACTTAACAACAAAGCAAATGGGAGAACAGCATGAACATCTGATTTCCAAATTCCATCATTATAATATGAAAAAAAACTGTGGACAGTTAAGTCTGTAAAGCTGTCCTCTCTCAGAGAAGTATCCAATAGTACAAAATGAAATATTTAGTGTGCAACCTGTAGGTACAAAGCAGCTTCAAATGGGAAAATAGAGAATGCTGTGCAGTGGGAAAAAAAGAGACATAAGTACAGGTTATTTTAAAGAAAAAAAAAACTATCATGAAGATTTGTATTTGAAGAGAAAAAAAAATATATTACTTTCTTGTAAGTGATATCTTGGGGTAAAAAAGGAGTTTCGACTATACTCCTTGAGCTCTAATCCTGAGATTTGAGAGCACCCTGAATTTTGTAACTACAAACTTGATAAATCATGGCAAGCATGTACAGTCATGGGCTACTAAACCAGAAGGATTTGACTGACAAAGTGTTACTGTGGATTGTGGGACTAGAATCTAGGATACAGAGGTCCAGTTCTTAACCTGTTAAATTAAAAAAGATGGACTGTGAAGTCAAAAGGACTACACATCAAAAATGTGTACAAGGCTCAGCAATTTTCAAATATGAGGTTTAAATCATATGTAATTTTTATCCTGTCTTTCTAGAAACAGTTTCCATAGCAAACTAGATATCTTGGAAGGAACTGAAGTCGACATTGATCAACTGTGAGAGACTGGAAAAAATTATTGGCTCGAAAAAACTAAAGTTGGGGGTAGGGCAGGGGAGCAGGTAAAATTCTGCATAGGTGGGATGGTGAACTGTTCCACACCCTGCCCCTGGAGCCTCTAGCCAGAATGTCCGTTAGTCACTGGCGCGCCAAAAACCCATCCTGGAGCAAGGGCCCCTAGACATCAGAACAGACAAAAGCAATTGCACAGAAGACAAATGTGTTTGTGGCCCACCATTTGAATTTTACAGTAGATGAGATCATGCCCGAATTCAAGCAATGACTATTAATCTTTCTCTGTACCCTTTCTCTCTCTCTTCTGATTTTTTGAAATCTAGGTGACTTAAAGCTGGATAGGTTAGATTTTGCTAAGTCAATGCATTTCAAAATGCTTTATTTTTATTGAATGTTTGCCAAGTACCCTTATTTTCTAAAGTTTGACAGGAAAAGTCAAACCTCCTGAGAATGTGGTCATGTTTCTCCCTTGCACGTGCCTTCGGGTAAAAAAAAAACCCTAAGCCCCTTTAAGAAACTTGTTGAGCAAGTCTGAGACTACATCAGCCAGAAAGGTTTCGGAGATAAAACATACAGGGCTAAAGTGGAATTGTAAAGCTCAAGATGATTTGACTTTGAAAGGGAAATGAAAATATGTAGAGCAAAACAAAGAAAGATGCTATAGAGAATTTATATGGTATTGATGGGATAGAAAATAAAAATAAGTAAGTGTCACCTAAATCTTAGTCCAAAATTGAATTAATACTTTCCTGTAGTTGTCCGTGAGAAAAATTTTAGTGCACAATAGTGCATCACAGCAGACATTGCTTTGAGGCA
This sequence comes from Neodrepanis coruscans, assembly GCA_013400695.1. Lineage (NCBI taxonomy): Eukaryota > Metazoa > Chordata > Aves > Passeriformes > Philepittidae > Neodrepanis > Neodrepanis coruscans. The sequence continues at coordinate 41,586 of VYZS01024774.1, forward strand.
GGTAGCTGCTTTTTTAGATTAGTGAGGGAATTGCCAGTCTACTTTACACAGAATTCTTATTTGTCAAATCAGCATGATCATTTTATGACCAAACAAGTAAGATTGTGATCCTTATGCTTAAGAAAGAGGAAAATGATGTTCCACATGAACTGCAGGCTCATTCCTCTGATCACTGTAATAAACAGGTCTTTAAAACATGTTTTAGAGATGATAATAAAGATACAAAATTAAAAGAAGAAGGGAATATGGTGAGCCACAAATTTTATGAAAGTTGTGTATGATCTTTCTAGATTTTTTTCTCTTTTGAAATCCTAGGCTTTTTTGTCTTTAGAGAATGATGCAGCAGAATCTACTTCAGAGAAGTCTTTGATGTGATACTGCATCAGAATTTACTTGTTATTCTAGAGTGGAAAGATAAGATGGACAAGAAATTGGTTCATGTGAAGAAAAGACACTTCCTTACATTGAAAAAGGAATTACCAGGCTGGAGAAAGATTACTAAGGGAGTGCCTCAACGACCAAATTTGAGACTGGGCTAATCTAAGTATCTTGGCACACACAAAAACATTTTAACACAATATTCTGATGGCACAAAGTTATTAGACTGTCGATGTAGAGGTAAGTTGGAAGTATTTAGGCGAGGCAAAGGACTTGGATGACTTTGAAAGCTGGAGAAATGGTAATGGGATAAAATGTAGTAGTGCAAAGTCATGCACTTGCAGACTAATGAAAAAAGTTTCCTCTATGAATTGGAGGATTATCAGTTGAGAATAAGAGAATAAGAAACAAAATTGGGTTAATACAGAGCAGAGAGAATATAAGCCATTAAATAATGTAGCTGTGAAAAAAATGAACATCTTAATCATAGGAAATAGAATGTGAGGGGTTTCTTTGAGAGATAAGGAAAACCCTACGTAGAATATCACATGTAAATAAGTCACTCATGCTCAAGAAAGCTCAATTTAAACTCCTGTAACAGTAGGGAGATCTGTATATAGATAGCAATCCTATCTTATACAACCAAATGAATTTAAGAAGTTCACTCTAATAAGTGAAAGGTAAAAAGCAATGTGGACTCATGTCCAGAAACAAAAAAAAAATAAAATAAGATAGCCAACAGTTGATGGAAGGCCAAAATTAGAGCCATCAAAGGAATGGCTTTTTAAAATATTATTATTATATAAGAAACTTTACTAGCTTAAAGATGCAGCTAAATAAGTGTTTGAAAAAACTGATTTCACAATGATACTGAGCAGGGGACTAGATGCAGTGAGCAGGACTTTGTTTTAGTTTTGCTTGTATACTAATGAAAAGTTGGGAAGTCAGTTTTCTAAGGTGAAAGTGATACCAAAAGAAACCAGAGCTGCTGAACTTCAGCTTTGATAGAGCATATGCAAAATTATATTAAAGGAATGCACTCAACAATTGTAATAACCTTGAGTAAAAAATGAACAAATTTAGTTAGTCTAATTACTTAGTCTAATTCCCTGTGTAAGAGTGTCTTAAGTTTCTGAGCATGATGACATATAGTCATGGATGCATAGAATCATTTGTGTTGGGAGGGACCTTTAAAGAACATCTAATTCAACCCCCTTGCCACAGGCAGGGACATTTTTTTAGTAGATCAGGCCCCTTCATTTCAATAGAGACATGGTCCAATGAGAGAACGGTTAGAAGAGATCAATGAAATTTTATGAGGTGCAGAAAATTTGATCAAAATCAGAAACTGAAGAAATCAATTTAACTGTTGCAGGAAAAAAAATACTGACAAAATCTTGCAAGTGTTATTGAGATACAAAAAGAAGGGAGAAGTTATTTGTTCTCAGAGTTTCCATGTTGGGTAGCTTACGACGATATGGTTTTAAATACTTCTTACTGAAGTTCCGAATGTAATTTCTAATGGTAAAAGTAGTTGAATACAGGAATAAATTGACCTGGAGGTTTGTAGAACCTCCATTATTGGTATATCTTCAATAACAAGGCAAAACCAACATCTGTCATAAACAGCACAAAAAAATCCTGTGTTTAGATAAGGAAATTGAAGGAAACACAAACCTTAGCTTTTGTGACTCTTCATAACTAACATAACTTTCTTTATCTCCTCCCCAAGATTTTGACATGTATATTTTAAAACATTTTTATATTAGCATTCACAAAAGTAGATATTCTCAAAGAAGATTAAAAGTTTTCTCTTTGTCCTCTATTGCACTAAAGAACCAAATTACAAATTAAATAAAAGTAAGCTTATTATATTTTCTTGTTTTATAATAGATTTTTTTAGACAGCTGGATGATACAATTTACAAAAGAAAACACTAAGTTTTTAGAATGATGACAAAAAGACAACAGTGGCAGGCTGTCCTTGTTCATTGAAATTGATAATCTTATGTAATGTCACCATCTCTCATCCTTTCTTGTACTCATAACGTTATTATTAAAGTTCTTACAAGTATTTCAAATGATGAAATGTATATGAGAGGTACAAACACTGAAGAGGTAATTACATGAATTTCAAATTATTTAGAGATACATTAATACAGAAATTACTACTAGAATAATAGTAATATTCCCTTTCAAGTGTCTCAGGATAGACACTGAAAACATTAATTATTTTTCTCTAGAGATAATTTTTGTTTTGCTTAATAAGAATTAAATATATTTTCCTGATGTTCAAGGTAATCCCACTTTATATTACAATTATCCAAGATTTTTTAAAAAGGAAAGAAATGTTCATGTATTAAAGGCATAAATTATCAATATACATTACATTTGTTAGATGTTCAGACACAGTTTATTTTTCCTTTGAAAGTATACCCAGAAAAACTAATCATCCAATAAGTCAATCAATGCACTTACTCGGTTGTCCCTGAACTTCACCAGAAAAATAAAATGTAAGCATGGACATTACACTGTGTATCTGATGTTCTCAGTTCTAGTATAAAATCATTATTTCTTATTATTTTCTACTATGCTTCATACCTGAAATATATAATTCAGCATCTTTGGTTCACTTTTCTTTCCTATTCTAATTCTCTGATGTCAGACAGTGACACCCATTCACATATGTCTAAGAGGCTAATTTGTCCATGTGTGCTTTTGGCAAAATACTCCTAAACAGATGCACAGATTTTCTCAACTGAGTTGTTAATCGACACTTTGTAACTAGAGATATCACTTATTGGGTAAAAAGTCTGAAATGGCTTGTCTATTTGATGTGCTAAGATCAAACTATATGAAAACTGCTTATAGCTCATTAAAGTAGAACTCTTCAGTGTTTGCAGAGATTTCTCTACTTCTCTCAACTTTAATTTTTAAATTTGATGAATTGAAATGAATAGAAAGAACCTATTGTTAAAAGGGAGATTGTTCAGGGCCTTGTCAATTGATATAATCTTTTTCTTTCTGTTTTCATCTTTTGAAGTGTAAGTCTGTGTAGACTACTTAGCTCTAGTATTTCACTTTTCAATTTAATGTTTCTATTTTTGTTATCCTCCTTAGATTTTTTCTTTCAATCCTTGAATTCATAGCTTCATTCACTTTAAAGCAGCCTTGGACAAGACCATACATATTGTTTGACTTCCAGCCCAGTTTTCTAAATCTATTTGTTTTATTTGGCTACCAGTCCCAAGACTCCTACATATTCCTAAACCTTTTTTTTTTCTGTGTTGTTTTTCTCATCAGTCCCCCGCTCCTCC